>CAODLS010769800.1:0-17952 GCA_948243855.1 Flueggea neowawraea
TGATGATCATCAGGACAATATGGGTGTGTCATTTGACAGCTCTAGCTTTGATATTGGGTTTGTGGATTCAACACTCTTGTCTGCTTCATTATGTCGTCATCTAAGTTCCATTGATGATCTTGCTTGGAACTTTTAGGCCTCCATATTAATGTATATCATGTGCATATAGATACTCCATCTACACTTGATCCTAGTCTTCTAGTTAGTTTGCCAATATTTGAAGGAAAATTGTTAATTCAATATTAATGTTGATGGGTTTTCAGTTTGCACAATTTTATATTTAAAGGCCTCTTGAAGGTTGAGAAAAAGAAGTATTTATAAATTAATTATCTTTGTTCTCTACTCCTGCTCGATGCAAGAATCATAGCACATTATTAATTTTTTATCTTATATTTATTTTTGCTTTTATTTTATGGTCTTTTAGATTTCATTTACTCTTTTCTTTCCTGTTTACTTATGTATCCTTCATATTTTATAGTTATTCTTTATTTAATGAAATAAATTTACTGTCAATAGATATAACTTTAGACCCATTGTCTTAAAAAATATGATATTAACAAATTGAGAAATTACTAATGGATTAGTAGTCTCCATTAATTTGTCAATCCGTGCAAATCCAATTAGGCAGTGTTTGTTAACTTTTGAAAGTTTAAAATGGAAAAAAAAAATTGGTCGGTGTCAATCCACCAAATATAAGTTTGTTTATAAAAATTAACTGAGTATACCGATAAATAGAGTAAATTCATAGAGATCAGTAAAGAAAATTATTTATTTGTAGGTAATAGAAAGTAAGTTCAATAACAAAAACTTGTAGATGTCGATTTTTTTTTTTTGGTGCAAAGGTGGATCAAGCCCTATTATTTGTAGATGCCGAATTTAAAAGCAAGCAAGAGTAAAATTGCAGCGAATTAAGGAAAGGAAAAAATCAATAATGATAGCAGTCTAGTCAAAGTACTTCTCCGTTCAATCCAATAAATCGATCATTAACATTTAAAATAAATATTGAGCATTCGAATAGACAAAATTATAGTTATTAGTGACGCACTTAAATAACCAATCACTTCTTACTTTATCGGTAGTTTCGGGATGCCCTGCAAACTACTTCTCTTACCAGCTAAACAACCCTGAGACGCCCTGACAAGATTTAATTTAATGGCAGCAGTAAACGAAAGAGATTGATATACTAGCCAGTAAAATTGAAAACTCCTTAAATCATTTAAACTAGATTATTCAATTTCATAACATGAAATATGTGTGACCACAAATAGACAAGTTATTCGTTACCTATATTAGGATTAGTGAAAAATACTCTATCAATCCTAGATAACAATATATTATTCAATCAACTAATCAAATAGTCACATTGAACAATCAACATAAATAATAAGAGAAATTAATAAAGCATAAAAATTAAATAAATACTCGAAATAACTCAATAATAAATAAGTGCAAAAGTCTCAACTTGACTAGATTGAATTTCGAAAGGATTTCAACTAAAAGATAGTTTAGTTACACATGTTAAGAAGAAAAGCAAATAAAATCAGGAAAGCCAAGTCTATTCTTCTTTGTGCTTGGCTGCCCTTGACAGAAGAAGAAAAGAGGTTGTTATATGTCTCCTAAAAAAAACTAATCCTCCTCAAAATATAATTACCAAAATAGTAATTAAATTGTATCCCCTTAATTTCCTAGAGCTAATACTGAATAAAAACCTTCAATCTGGTCCTCTAACCATCAAATCTGGAAGGTCATTTGTCCAAAACGAACGGCCCATCAAATATTTGATCAATTAATTCTGCCCAGTTTTTACAGCCCAGTCCATAGTAGATCTTCCTTTTTCTTCCTTCCAAAGTGACAGTGTTTCCACCAAGTTATCAACTCCTTCATCAAAAGTATGGCATGGTCATGTCATGATATAGTCCGAGCAAGTCCTTCTTTTTCATTCCTTCAAAACTACGCCGTTTTCCACCACTTGCTGACTCATTCACATAGAATAACACATGAATATAAAAGAGTACAAAAACGTAAAGATGACAAAAGTTTGGGACGCAAAATAATGCAAAATGAACATTAAAACATGCATGAAATACAACTTATCAATTATCCTTCTCTTTCGATTTTTCAGCCTTTACAACTATTTGCTAATGAAAATAAGGACCCATGAGAAAACACGTAACTTCATGCCAAAAAAATGAAATAAGAGTTTATAATTTTCTCTTGTTTTCCACTCTACTTTTATATGAATAATTTTGTAAAATGGTTATGTTCATGCAATTGCATATATTTTAATAAAGAAATTGAAACAAGAATTTGCACTTTCTAGTTTACTCCAAAAAATTTAACTAACTGTAAGAAAACAATTTAATTCATTCCAAATATACTTTAATTATTTCATATCTTGGTTCAAAAAACATTAATCTACGTTACTTTACCAGATAGTTCGACAAGAAATGTATAATCGATGCAATATACTCTTTTCAGCGACGGATCGCTAGTTAAGATACTTGTTCTTCTGAGTTCTAATTGCCAGTTAATAGCCTTGACAAGGTCCCATTATAGGTTTGTGGTTTTTATAAAATACATTTACAATATTTTACAATAATTATTTTCTACTATCCACTTTTACGTATTTACTTTTCGATATTTTCAAATTTATAAATGCATATTTTCAAATTTACTAGCTCTTGTTTCTATGTTATTGAAATGCTATTGATATTCTATTGGTGTTGTTATGTTTTTTCAAAAATTAAGGTGTTATTTATGACTTGTTTATACTATATTTGTAACTTGTATATCGTTTGCAGAGATGCAGAACATATAAGTATTAGTTTTATAATTTGTTTATGATATGTTTGCAACTTGTATGTACTACATTTATGCTATATTGATGATTTATTTATACTATATTTGTAACTTATATATACTATGTTTATGACTTATTTATACTATTTTTATAACTTGTATATTTTTATAACTTGTTTATGTCATATCTATAACTTGTATATACAAATATGTATAATATACAAATATATATAATAAATATATACAACATATAAATAATATATATACAAGTATATAAAAATATAATTTAAAAATTCTGTCGCTTGCACATATTATTTAAGATTGACATTTCAAATCTGTAATATCAATTTTTGATGTTAGGAACCATATAAAAGCCCCTTATAGTTTTGCCGTTCTTTTGCTAATCCTGAATTTCAACTAAAGCCCGGCCCTTCTAGCCCTAATTTTCAATTATTTAAATACATTGTTTAAGGACACTTATTAATTTAAATACCACCTTGTGCGGCACAATAATTTATTTATTTTTTAACTGGAGACAATAATTTAATTTATTTTTATATATAATCCGAACTTAAATTTGCCACTTTTTATTTTTAGCAAACCAAAAAAAATTGGTGATAACCATTTTAATAGAAATATAGAAAGTGCAATTTTTGGGGGGCCTTCAGAGGTTGGAATAAAACAAAATGCTCGTATCTTTCAGCATTAATTCGAATTTTCATGTCTCATTATCCTATTCCATTATGTCATCACTTAATTTGAGCTAACAGGTTGGATTCCCACTAATACATACGCAGAGGGAGGTGATGAATTTTAACTATGAATAGGATTAGTTTCAAACCGTTAAAACATATTAGAATACCATAATTTAACGGTAAAAGGAAAAAAGAAATATGTTTGCACAATAAAATACGAAATCAAAAAATCAAAACAATTGTATTCGTGATCAACACCACAAGGCAATTACAATAATATCCCAAAAAGGTTAACCAATAAATTTCCAAATTTTGACCCTCAAAGTTAACAAATTGTGTGAAAAATGTGTGAAAGGAAAGAAAACCAAGTAAAAAGGAAAGGAAATAATGGCATCCCTTAACCATATATATCCTCCCAATATAATCAAAGTAATTGACTATATGTGTAAGTATAGCCTTGTAATGGGTTGGCAAAATAATCCCCCATTTTTCGTTATTAATTTGGCCCAGTACAATATCCTAGCTAGCTACCCTTTAATAATTGGCTTGTGTCAAATGAACTATATAATGGTGAAAGGAGAATGATAATGAAGGTATAAATAGAAATGTGATGACTTAATTTTGTCATTGATTGACGTTGGTTAGTCTATGTGTTCATGATCAGTCTTGCATGGAGAGGGGAATGGAGTTGTTCTCTTGAGAGGAACACAAAGAGAAAATCTCCTCTAATGTTTCGTTCATGTAGTCTTTGTACTTGAAGTCATACATCATGAACTCCTCCATCATTTCTGGCTTTGTCTCTAAGTTTATCTGTGGAAAGTCTTCTACTTCTAATGGTGGGTAATATGGAAGCTGGCTTTGTATGCTTGAAAAGCTCGGCATCTGCATATCCTGCTTCCACAAATATGCACATATTAATTTTAATTCATTTGTTTTTTTCTTTGTACTGAATAGCAGAAACAAATTCTACATCGATAGACTAAGTGAATTATAACATATAGTAAAAAATAAAAAGAATGATATGTACTTTTAGTTAATTTTTTTTAAAAAAAAAAGATACGGGTGGACTAAAATTTAAAACAATTTTATTTTTTCTTCTATTTCCCTTAGAATTGAACCTAAAATGTCCATCTGTAAACATTAGCCGATTATAATAGAGATGTTTGGTTTTTAATATATTGATTCAATATATAACATCTCAGAATTTTCAAAACATGTTTTGTTCTTTACATATTTTCATTACACGTTTTGTTCTTTATATATTTTCATTACGCAATTTATCAATTTACAATTTGTATTTATTATTTAACATTCAATTTGTATCTACTATTTGTGACTCAAACACTTTAAGATATATAAGTTAAATATTTGGAAAGAATCAAATAATAGTAGACTGAATCTGAAACAGTGTGTTCTCACTGCTCAGTAGTAAGTGAAACGGAGAAAAATATGCATGGCGTTGGAAATGGTGATGTTCTAAAGAGTAGACCCTGAGAGGAAAATCAGGAAGAAAGACATTTGAACTTTGAATGATGATTTGAGTCAGTCAAAAGAAGTTGTGGAAAATAGCCAAAAAAATGTAAATTTGAGCGAGTCCAAGAGATTTTTAGGAAGAGATGGATTGCTTTAAGAAAAGACATGAGAGTTCATTAGCTTCCAACTTTTGTCACTTTAAGATCAAATTAAAGACAACTCAAAGGGCTTCTGTTGTGGGCCACTTCCAACCCCACTCTACTCTGTTGATTTCACCGTATGAACACAGCTTCCACTAAATTTAGTGGAAAACTAGCTTATTTTCTACAAACCACAATGTTCTAGTGTGAATGTTAAGCTTTGTAGGTACTATATTAACAATATAATACGTCTGGAAATGTCATGTTGGCAAAGGACATAATCATTACACCAACACAGCGGAAGATTATTTTTCTAATATACAAATATGAATCTTTGCATATTATATGGTCCCATGCATACATGCAAATTATTAGCCTCCTAATTTGTATCTTATTATATTATCAAAGATATTGCAGCTTCTATCTTACTATACTTAGCACCATGTGCACAAATGCAATATTGTTTTCTGTATGTATGCATGAAATAGTACATAGATTTGTAATACTGAAATTATTTTCAGTGCTAAATGAATGGAATTAGAAATATGAACGAAGATTTAAAATGTGGTATTGTTTGTTAATACCTGGATTAGATTTGAGGTGAAATCCAGACCCATAGAGTAGATGCTAGCAGAACTATTACCTTCATCAGAGGCAAATGGAGGTTGTATGTAATCAGTGGCGGCTGTTTCCATGGGATTACTACCCTGTGTTACATCTGAAGAAGATGTATCGGATGGGAACTTGAAGCAGTCATTGTTGAAATTTTCGCCTTCCTCTTTGTTACAACTTTCATTAATCGTCCCACTCATTGTGTTATCTCCTACCAACTGTACTTCCTCTGACCGCCACGTCATTGTGTCTTTCTCAGCTTCTCCATTTTTCTCATTTTTTTCCTCTTTTGTTTTTGGAATTTGCATTGTTTTCTTGAAAACGCGGCATAATACATATGAATCCTGCGGTGCAAATTTTGGTTACTGTTACAAAGATGCATAAAAAAGTAAATCTTGGAAAGAGAAAAACAAAGATCAAGTTACAAGTACACTTAAAGTGTTGAAACAAAGACTCTTTCATCATCATGTTGATGATAAGGTGTTCTTTATTAAACAAAAAGAAGATGGTTCAGAGAAGGAAGATCTAAAAATGATAAGTCTTAGTAAAACACCAACCAATGATTAAATTTGATTGGATCTGCTACATTTTACAGCTAAAGCAGGTACATATATGCTGGGTTTTTCTGCAATAATTGACTACAGAACTGAAGTTGGTGTGTTTGAAGTATCACTGCTTCCTATGTACTTAATTATATTCAAGTGCTTTTGTAAGGTACACATTGATAAAACAAAAAAAACCCCAAATCCATTTATGTTCTTGATTCTAATTATTGTCTAGCTAGGATTTCATTAAGGATTTTATACAATGACCAAGTCTAACTCTCTCACACCTATAACTTCTTGAGTAACTAATGATATATCAACAACGTAAACGTATTAATGAGATTGCTTCCAACATTTTTCCCATTAACTATATAAATTTCCTTTCCAGCTATAGCTTATATTCATTTTACAAAACCCTAATGAAGGTTTTCTTTCATATGTACCCTTTGGAAATGTATGCTCATCTTTTTCTGAATTCGAGTTTCAAACATTACTAAACACTATCCTTCTCGATGTTGCATGATATCCAAACTATTAATAAGGAAGAAACGAACACAATTACAAATTCTAAGAAATGAACAGTAATATTGATGATTAGGCAAGTAAATGAATAATTAATGAGAGTAAAGAAAAATGAAAGGTGGTACCTTTAAATTAGGAGAGGAAGTAGCGGAGGGAGAGGAGGATTCGATCAAACGATACTCATGCATGACCCAGTTGGTTCTAATACCATGAGGAGCTCTACCTCTGTAATAAACCAAAGTCTTCTTCATCCCAAGGGGACGCTTCTGCGAGTGAACAGCTCTGTCTTTGCCTGTAGCTTTCCAATAACCAGCTCTTGTTGCCCTGTTGGTTCTTGATCCATTTGGGTACTTCTTGTCTCTTGGACTGTAAAAGTACCACTCCATATCTTTGCTTGGTAGAAACGACTTATCTATATATATTGTACCCAACAAACTAAATCAATAACCAATTACTTACAATATATGTATGCCTCTAGACAGAAAAAAAGGAATCATGGACATAATTATGATACCTGGTAAGTCCCATGGCTCGCATTTGTAGAGATCAACTTCAGGGATGATCTCAAGCTCAATGGTCAGGCCATTGATTTTGCGATCCAGATAGTAAGCAACAAGCTCTTCATCTGTTGGATGGAATCTGAATCCCGGAGGCAGGCTCATGGGTGCCATTTTTTTATCTTTTCTTATCGAAACACACAGAGAAATCAAGAAAATATCAGATATGGAAGTGATGAAGATAGATTGAGTTTGAGAGATCATAGAATACAGGATATTGGTACTAAACAAGCTTGTACGATATTGAACTATATAGGCCACTGTTATGATGAAGAGTTCCAGATTAGCCCTTGAACAACACCATGTATTACATTGTTGCCATCATGCTGTCAGGTTGTGATTTAATTTTTGTCTCTTCTGGTTTACACCTACCTAAAACTTAGTAGAGTAATCAGAAGAGGAACATGGAAAAGAAGGGTATATTTGGTAATAATGTGGAAATATGATAGTTAATCGAGAGCTTTGGCTTTTGGAGATTCTATGTGTAAGGTTTTGTGTGAATACCAACAGAGGAGGATAAGAAGCTTCTCTATTTCTGATAGCTTTGTCTGCTCATAAACTAACAAAAGTCAGAGGACCCCACTAAAGTTTCTGTGGGCCACCCAACCGCCCATGCCCTACAACACGCAAAACTAGGCCCCCCACCCTCTAATCAGGGCACTCACTGTAATAATCATCATTTCTATCTAAATCTTACTACCAACATTAAATTAATTATCTATATGATGTTTGATCATATGTTCATAGTAATCCCAGTTTTGTAGTTTTGTTGTATATCAAGCGGATATTTTTCTTTCCTCCAACTGATCTTATTGTTAATAATGATTTGTAAAGTTACTATATCTGTTGGATATCAAAATCTTTAATGAATTTTATTATTTGATTAATTAATATGTAGAGTATATATATGAATATCATAACAGGTTGCCGCGTAGGCAATACGATTTCCTCATAATCTGGATTGTGGGACAAATTGTATCATCTAAAGCCAAAGTTTAAAGAGGCATGCATTATTAAAAAATAAAAGTTTTTTGTATAATGTTTACAAACATAAAGAATCTGATGATGATGGATTTGGAAAGATGGTCATCATGTGTGTCATTTGTACTAGCAACGTGATTAACAACTCATATTCTTTGCCTACACATTCTTATACTGTGCGATCCTCATTTTTTACCAGCTCCAGCCACGCCGTGGCTGCAACAATTTTCTGATACACTTCTCCGCAGAATGCGTGCTAATGAATATCTGACGAATTTGACCAACACAAAATGATCAACGAAGCGTGCAGTTATCACGAGATCGTTTTGTAATTATTGAAAATAATTAAGATATTAGCTACGGCACCTTTAGATAAAAACATGGATATTGTTTAATTATTTTGTACGCAGAGAATGAGGAAGATACATCAAAGTTATTCCTGTATGAAATACGATTGTGGAAAAGAAATGTGAAAGTTGACGAGAATAGGCAAAAGTCTAAAATAATTAATGACGTTTGAACAGGATATATACAATATCCCTTACGTGATTGCATGACCATGCATCTACGTACGAACTACAAATCTTTCTGCTTATGAATAGTAGTTATGTACATTTGTGCTTCTTCTGGTGATTATTTTTCTCTGTTGTTCATGGCATAAGTATTTGTGATCAGCCAGCTTTTTAAATACGCTTGTTAATTATGTGAGTTCAAGTACGATGTACATTGTATCCTTAGAAAAAAAAACTATTTTATATATGCATACGTTTTGTAGAATGGAATATAATTTTTACAATATGTTAAAAGGTATAAAATATTCTACATTGCTTAGGAGAGAATGGTCTCTTGATTTTATAAATTAGAAGCAATTATTGTCACCTCTAGGAATGAGACCCTTCTATTCAAGTGTCAATAGGACTTTTATGTCACCCTGTCGGATCTTAAATTTTTGTTCATCCAATAGGCTTTGAAATTTGTAACTCATCCGAACTTTTAAATTTGTGTTCACTTAGTAGATTTTTTATTCTATTACTTGGTTGTACTTGAGGGTATTAAAAAATATAAAATAACTACATTATTTAGGAGAGAACGCTCTCTTGAATTTATAAATTAGATTGCAATCATCCTTTAACAATATGCATTTTGACATTAAGTTAGGCCCATTTAAGACAATATATTAGAGAAGCTAAGAGAGTTTATACTTGATGAGTTAAGGGGATGACAAGTTTTTGTTTGTTATAAAAAAATTTAGGTGAGAAAGACAGGATAAAAAAAGCCAGAAGTTTCTTCCGTAAGAACACTAAAGAGTACCCCAAGTCTTTCAAATATATAAAAGTCCAGCATTTCGACTGCTAAATCAGCCTTCTTTTTAGCCATGAAGATAATATATTGATTAGTATAATTGTCTAGAATTTCATTTTTAAATTTTGATGTTTAATCATCCTACTTAAATTATGAGATTGAACCCAATATATATATGGTTTATATGGACACATTCATACACCTTGAAACTTGAAAAAGGAAAATAGCGATGTGGATGAAATGTTTTAGTATTGGTGTCATCTTAATCGTGCAAAGTCAATCAAAAGAATGAATAAGGTAGCAGTGTGTGCTTCCATGAGAAAATAAACACTGTTTGCTCAGGAATGAATCCACTAAGACATTATCAAGACTCAAATCGATGTTTGCATAGAACGAAATTTTGAAAAAGAAAGAAAGAAAAGAACAAGGCATGTTTGGTTGGTCCAAAATTGCGTGCCATGAATTGAACACGTAGGCGGTATAGAAGAGGAAGATGGGGGCAGCTGAGTGGGGGCCCATTAGATAATTCTTCTTCTTTTAATCTCCAAGAGAAAAGAGCACTTTTATCATTCAACAGTTGATGACTTGTCGGGGGGCCCATTCTATTCATCTGGACAAATCTACCTGGCACACCGTCACTCTCCGCTTTTTCTTTTTCTTCTCCTCTTCCTTTTTTTTTAGTTTTTCACTTTCTTTTTCTGTCATCTAAACTACTTTTCCTTTTTTGGGTTTTTATTTTTTTGGTTTCTACCAGCTTCAACTTTAATTTCCTTTCCTTAAAATATCATTTTCACTTGAGTAAAGACATGCTATCAACTTTAATGATTACAAACCCTAAATCTTTGACTGCTCTATTTCCTCCTCCATCCATTCCTCAATCCCGATCATTCCACATGATAACACATATAACAGCATTATTTTAATAATAAGTCCATCTACCGAGATTATGGAGAGCAATTCAAATGTTGAGAGAACTAAGGCCTTTAATTAGATTGGTTGAAATTCAATGATGAAAAGATTGTATTATTAATTGTCTGGTGATAGTATTGAATTGCGGCTAGAAGAGAATTATTTTTATGAGTAAATATCCATGATGGTGATACAAATTGTCGCTGGAGACGTCATCAAACAGATTCTATTATAACTAAATAGAACTGAACAAAATTTAGAAAAATCAAATTGAGTAAATAAGTTGCTATAGGTGATTATAAAAGAGTTGATAATAGTATAATTCACCAACAAGTTGTTAGATCAGTGTTTAAAATGTTGGTTTTAAGAGAATTATCTGTCAAGAATTAGGGATTCAAATATCAGAAAAAACATTTGTTGGAAGTGAAGAAATCATCAATGATCTAATCCCGAATGCGGGTGACCAATATTCTCTCCAAAAAAAAAGAGTTGATAATAATGTTTACACGTCAATTAATGGCATAAGTGTTGGTTTAGTGTAAATGGAGTAAGAGAAGAGAGAGAGGGAGACAAGTAGGGTTTGAAACCGAAAGATCCTTTTACAACCGCATCCTTGAGGACATACTTTCAGTTATAGTGGCTTCAACTGAAACTCTTACCAATTATATCTACCATTCTTGTTATTCAATTTATGTGCTGAACTTGAAGCTTTTTATTTGCGTAAAGAGATTCCATGCTATGCATCTTGTTTCCACCAATGCAACTGCCCTCTTGAAGCTCTCCATACCTTTAACCATAAAAAAAAAAAAGAGATATTTCATCATCCAACCTCTAACTAGCACATTAATTGTGATTCTCTTTTGTACATGCCTATTCATGAATTCTGTCATATGCGTTTCTTTCATTCTTCTTATAATTAGTTCATATATTTTATTGATTATTTATGTAAAGAAAGTAAAAAAGAGAGACTGCGGGTTATGTTTTGTTATGCTGATTGATAAATGAAGGAAAAAAATAGAATAGATGAGTTGTAAAGGCATGCAACCTTTCACACGATCTTAGGGAGGGGGAATGGAAACAAATATAAAGCGAAGGGCAGAGACGGTATGGTTTAATTAGGTTGGAGCTAGAGAGAGCGATGGCTGCCTAAAATACACAAAAGAAAAGAACGAATAAAGGGCAATGAACAGATTCCAAAATGTCGGCTCTTCTAATTCACCATTTTAGTTTGTGCATATCTACAAAAGACAAAATGTTGAGATATTCTTATTCTTTCTTCCTTTCATCAAGCACATGTGGCCGTGAGGGCATGACTGTCATTTCACTGCTTACGGTGCCGCCAATCATCGTATACACTGATCACCTATTCCTTTTCTTCGTGCAGTGTGTGCCGCACCCAAGCCAAGGCAAGGACGGAAATTGGGCAGCTTGGGCCAACCCACAACTCTGATTTCGGAAGGGACCATTTCCATATCAGGTAAATAATAATCAGCCCTGAATGGGAATGACCAGAAAGAAATGAGTTTTTCTTCCCAAAAAAAAAAAGAAGAATGAAATTATGGGAAATGATTGAATTTCCAAGCGACATTCTTGTGGAGGTATATAGTCAATCATGTAAAGTGTTGTTACTCTACCTACCATAAATTGCAGATGACGAACACATTTTCTTCACAATTGAGATAGAAAAACAGTTTATTTCATTATCTTAACTATAGCTGGATTAGTAGCAAATTTTTCATCTTATACAATGACGGATTCAGGATTTTAAAACAAACTTATTAATTTCTTTTAGCATCATCTTTGATCACGTTTAGCACATTCTTTAAAACTTAATAAAAATTAGTATGATCTTTAATTCTGTTATCACTTTTAGCAAGTTTTGTCATTTTTTTTTAATGATGACATGACAATGATTTGGCATAATTATTTTTCACACGTTGCACTTAATAAAATCCACTTAGGGTTGCCACATTAGCAATGATTTAGCATTGTTATTTTTGCTCAACAAAATATATACAGAAAAATAAACACTCAAACTGCATCTCCACCCACAATAATCCATAATCATAACCACCACTGCCGCCCACTCTCCCCCTCTCCAAACATCCTCAAATAATCACCCAATCACTCACTAGCCCATCACCAATCCACTACCAGAGAGGAAAAAAATAAAATCTCATCCACAGAACTCTCTCCTCCACACAACACTATCTAGAGCAACCAGGGGCGGAGGGAGGTGGAGTTGGACGAGGTCGACTTGCATACCGCTACCCCCAGACTCAATCCCCAATCCCCTTGCTCTGTCCTTTCTGCAACTACTGCATTTGCAAGACTTGTGCTCCTTTTTTTTAAATTAGGGAGAAACAACGTTGTTTCTCCCTGATTTAAAAAAAAATGTCATGTCGTTCACTAGGGACAGAATTGAAAAAGAAAAGGTATAGAAGGGGATTGTCAAAACCAGTCCCCTTCATTATTCCAATTTCAAAAACGTAGCACAACAGCCACCACCACTGTTTAAGAGAACAATTCCCTTCCAGATGTCGCCGCCAGCCTGCCACCAGTCAAACACCGCGCTCGTCTCCTTCTGTCCATCGTCCTCCGTATGCCGGTTGGTCATTGCTCCTTTCACCTCTTTTTTTCCCTCCTATTTCACTTAATTAGGGTTTGTAATTGCTAGTTTTAATTTTCAGACTGAATTAGTTGAGAATTGTTGAGGCTTGTGATTTGGTAATTGTTAGGTTTTCAAATTGAATTAATTGTGATTTGTCAGTGTTGATTGTTGAATCACTGTGAATTTCTCATTGCTCAATTGATTGATTTTTTGTGTATTTTAATTGGGACTTAAATATTTATTTATGTTTATTTGGTAGGTTGTGAATGAAGACATATTTTTCAAAGAGTCCTAGAAATATTTGTATTGACGACAAATTCATTTTGATATAGTCGTACGAATCAATTATCTCGCATCACAAGCATGAGTGTCGCTTGAGTTGTACTCATTTTTATATTTTTAAATGTCTTTAATGTAATGTTATCTTACTCTAATATTGGCATAATTTTTGTTAAAAAAATTATATTTTAGTTCATCCTAACACCGACCCCACATCCGTTAATTGCTGACTTCGTCATTGAGTGCAATCACCACTAAAACATAGACCATCGGACAAGCAAAAATCAACATAGCAACACTACCACCGCAACAACCACCATAGCTCAACCACAATCATTGCCAAATTTAAACCCAAAAAACACCACAAAAAAAATGAAACACAAAAACCAGTTGCAACAACGATTCAATCAGAGGCCACAATCTCCTCCAAATTTGCAGCAAAAAAAGAGAAAGACCTACAAAACCAAATTAACACAACCGAAAAGAAAAACAATAACCCAGACTTGAAACAAAGAATCTGAAACCCACAAAAAGAGTTGGGGAAGTTTGCGTCTTTAGTTATTTTGACACTGAATTGGTGAGTTAGTGAGTGAATAAGTGAGGAATCAGAGAGAATATGTAGTCCGAAAAGAAAAAGGGACTCGGGGTTGGTGCCTCTTATTCGAACGACAGAGAAGAAGAAGAAGAAATGGCATCGACAAGAACGGATGTTTGATAAAAGAGATGAGAGCGAGAGAAGATGAGGCGTGAAAGAAGTGGCGTTGATAATGATGGAGTTAAGAAAAGGAAGGGGCGACATTGTTTAAAGTAAGTCAGGAGGTGGGTTAGAGGAGGAGGGTGGGTAGGGAAGATGGTTAGGGTTTTGCTATTTGAAATTTTTCTCTTTTTCTCCACTTAAACGATGTAGTTTTGTTGACATGGTATGCAATTTATAGATTGGTTGTCATGGATGCATAAGTTAACGGTTTTAATGACATGTCCACGTCGGCATTTTAACAGAAACAATTGACGGAACATTGACGGATGTTAAAAGTTATAACAAAACTAAAGATCATATTAGTGGGGTTTTTTTTTGAATTCATGCTAGTGGTTATTAAGTTTTGAAGGTTGTTAAAAGTGATAAAAATATCATTGTGTTAAAAAATAATAAGCCTTTTAAAATATGATATACTTGAAAGATAACGTGATTTTGAGGGTCAAACCAAGTTTTAGACTCCCATTCCCTACACTTTCTTCATCTCGATCCAACAAAGAGAGGAGACTACATAGAATTCAAAACTCCCAATTTTATTAATCTTATCTCTCAATTACAATGAAATTAATCAAATGAAGAGCTTTAGTTTCTACAAAGTGAAAGATAGAAATAATTAAAAGAAGAGATTAGAAACTCAAATTTTGGGGGCTTGATTGACCAAAAAATGTTTTGGGACTAGAAGAAAAAAGGGGATGCGGAGTGCTTGCAGTTGCACACCCCTGCAACCTTGATCCGCCATTGATCTATTTTGTCATGATCATAAATACATATGGCTTCTTTGTATCAAATATATCAAAATTTATTAATAGTTCTAATTAGATAATTCTAAAATTTGATAGAAAAAAGGTTATCAATATTTGGAAGTATTATAACTCCTATTAGTAGTTAGTATTCTATTAAATTCTTTTTGTTAAATGTTGATGCAACATTAACATAACTGTTTTTTTTTTCAACAAAGGCTAGTGATTATTTTGAGAATTAAAACATTAACAATTTTTTTTTCTTTTAGTAAGTGTCTTCTCTATAATTTAAATAGTCATTCAATATGTTGACCCAATGGTGGTTCACATTTGATTCATTTTATGTTTTGATTAATGTACAAAACTTAGTAAGATTATTTTAAGAAAGAAGACAAATTCAATGTGAATGAACACAAAGAAAAGTCAACAAAATTACGTTTTCAAGTCAACCCATTATGATTAATAGTCAACTAATGCATGAAGAAATCACCTAAAGATGTTCTAGACCTTGAGTAATTGACTAACAAAGTTGGGGAGTAGATTGTCGGACAAACAAAACCAACGCAAATGGTTGATAGTCTACTAATAAAGCTGTGGGTTGACTAATGGAGCAAAAACTCTTGGTAGCCAACTAATGAAGATGGGTAGTCAACTAATGAAGATCACGATTGCTCAAATCCGGCTTGAAATGACATTTCCATGGTTTACAAGTCAAATCTTTCAAGAAAAATTGTCAAATAACGGATAGTTAATGCTTGGTAATCGACCGATAAACTCGTCCGTCTCGACGAACACTACCAATAGCCTCAAGAAATGCAGCACGCTCATCATTCGGCGTAGGCTGAGAGTCAAGAGTGGACATGCGCTCATTGAGGAGTTGATCGCAATGCTCCTAAAAAGGAAATGCAAGATTTTAACTTCATTGTTATAAGAACATATATAATAATTCACACAATTTGAACTTATAATATTATCGATGTAAATTATGTGTGTGCCTAAATAATTAAGCTTGACAATAAGTATTAAAAATGTTAACTGTTTGGTTAATTTGCCAGCAAATTAACTCTACAATATGCTCATCAACTTTATAAAGTTCTACTGCAATCATTTTTTTTTTTTTGACATACTGCTTCAATCAATTGATTATGAAAAAAGTAAGTTAATTAATTACATGTTTATCAAATCACTACTTAAAGCTTAAGTTATAAAGACGCAAATTCGTGTTCATGAAAACTTTGGTCCAAATGCCATAATCAACCAGAACAGACAATAAACATGCGTGAATAAAACTTATCATTTGAACTAATTTTGACTAATTTCGACTAACCCATCAATTTTATCATTTGAACTTCAATTATATGCAATTTTTTTGACAATAATTCATGAAATAGGCTATCAATTAAATTTCTAATCATTTTATTATGCAAAAGCAACCACTAACAAAATCAACGATTATGTAAAGTTTATGCAACCGAATAGGTAGATGAATGGCAATAGATACTTCTGAGAATTATTTGATTCCATAATACTCACCGATACCTCCCATTCTCGATCATCAACGAATGTATGTCCGTCGTGATTTCTACTATGTAGGTATCTATGAAGCTCTTGCACACCAACCTCTCGATTATACTTTCGACTCTGCAAAATAAAAATAACATATTAATATATACTGTATAAGAATCGAATTTGAAGAAATTGAAAGTTAAAACTCATTACCATTCGCCTCGCATGTTCCGAACGTGTGATGGATCCCCCAGTGTGGAGGGCAAGGTTAGCCAATCTATTCATCCGATTGATCTCTGATCGACTTTGGAAATCGTCGAACATCCAAAAGGCAAGATATGATGCATAGTACCGCTTCTTCTTCAACGTTGGAAATCAATCAGGCTTCTTCTTAGTTGTTCGAATCGTGCTGAAAATGCCATAGTACCGCTTGGCAGCTCGCTTCCTCCACAGTGATTTGATTAAGTCCTCTCTTTTTCAATCCATCCTAAAATGTTTCTGCAAATGCAAGACAATATGTCAATATGTTTGATTAAAAAAGTTTTAGGTGGTAAAAAATTAATTATAAGAATATATGTGACTTGCCTTCCATTTGCTATACCAAGTATCTTTAGATGACTCCGATGCATTTTTCCAATCAACCCCAGTTGCACATGGGCTCTTGTGGATGCCTTATTAATCCAAAAATAGACCTTATTTCTAGGCTCGAGCCCACCAAAAACAATCAATTAATATGTATACATATTAATTTATTTTATAGAAAGAATTTTGGTAAACAAGGATTAGTGGAAGAAATTACCTCCCATTTTCAATACGAAGATCATCGATCTTATCAATATCAAGTGCTTATGGACCAGACAACTCATGGTGATCCTCCTCCAGGGGAATATCTATTGGAGTTGAGTCATTCAGATCGTCCTCCTGTGGTGTCTCATCTACAGGAGAACGCTGTGATGTTCTCATTGGCAACGGAGCGGTATCGCTATCTGTAGCTCTACCTACATCCTAAGAAATCGTCTCAGGCTCAATGGTTTCCTGACTTGTCGACCCATCACGTGGAAAAATAGTTGGAAGACGAGAGGGACCTCGCTTAGGAGCCATGTACCTTAAATAATAAAAGTAACCATCAGCATAAGGCAAATAACCATGTTTTAGCATCAACTAAACTATCCCTCAATCATCACCTAAACTATATATTAATTATCCAACACAGAATACACGGATTGGCACACAATTATATTTCTTTTGATCAAGCAAAATGAAAGGCCGACAATCCGTCAAATTTTCAAATAAATAAGAAAATGTTATAGTGTAATCCAATTGAAAGCCAACAAAATACAATTACAAGAAACACATAGCCACCAACTAATAGAATAAGAAATCTATCAATTTTTCAAATAAATAAGAAAATATCATATTTACCTCTTTACAAACATGAAGCCCCTGAAATTGCAAATTGAAAATTGAAAACTAAAACAGTCAATCAGAGGGAAAGAGATATCTATAACAGTGACAACTTGATGTAAA
>CAODLS010769873.1:0-14284 GCA_948243855.1 Flueggea neowawraea
AGCTTTCAACTCAAATGGAGTAGCCAAAGGTTGGTAATGAATGCATAGAGGCTGTTGAGCAACTGGTGGCACAGCTAAATCCCTCAGAGTTCTTTCAGGTTGAGCTACAACATGACATCCTAGAGAAACTTGAACGTTTTCAGCCATCTCAATTCCTATGCCGATATCAATATTAACATTGTTTTCAGTCGATTCAGGTATCAAAGTCTCAAAACTAGTAGCTTGTGTTCTGCGTGACCTAACTTCTCTTCTCAATTGTTTAGCAGTATTCTCTATCTCTGGATTGTACAGAAGACTATCTGTAGACATAGAAGAATGCATACAACAAAGAGAAAATATTAGTAGTAAAGAAAATAAACAAAATCTGAAATACCAGTCCCCGACAACGACGCCAAATTTGGTAGGGTATTAAACCCACCAAAATAATATTAACCTGCTTCAAAACACTCAGAATGTATTATAGTAGTAAGCAGGGTCGAACCACAGAGATCGGTGCAGAAATGTTTAAATGTCGTGACAGGAAAATAAAATAAGTAAAGTTGATGAAAATGTAAGCAATGCCGAAAATCAAAATGAGGCCGAAATAAAACTTAGCAACGAAGAAATAATTCGCAACAATAAAAATGAGAAGAAATTCAATAACGAGAAAGCCTAGCCAAGGTATTTCATCTGTTCAATCCATTTAGTTGATCATAGATGCAAAAGATAATTATTAAACCTTTGAATAGACAGAGTTATAGCTAACAGTGACACACTCGATTAACCAATCTCTTCTTAACTTTTTGATAGCCCTGGGACGCCTTGAAAACTATTTTCCTAACCACTAGACAACCCTCGGGATGCCCTGACATGATTTAATCTATGACAGCAGTATGAATTAAAGAGACTTTTATCATAGCCAGTGAAACTAGAAACGTCTTGATTCATTTAAACTAGATTAATCAACCTCACAACAATAAATAATGCCCAAACCACATACATCCACATTGTGTGTTACCTATATTAAAACTAATGTGACGCACTATTAATTCTAAATAACGATATATCATCCAATCAATCACACAATCGGCCGAATCATGCAATCAATACGAACAATAATAAAGGAACTAAGGTTCAGAGATTGAATAAATATTCGAAAGTTTTTATAACAAATAAAACAAGGGTCTCACGATAATAACAGATTGAATTTCAAAAATACATCAACTAGAAGATTGTTTAGTTATACATAATGAAAGGAGAAAACCAAGAGTCAGAGTAATGCTCGCTGCCCAGGTCGTGTTTTCCAGAATAGAATGCGAGAGGGATCGCTTAATCCAAAATGAAAGAGTATTTATATGTCTCTTAATTAGGAAACCCTAATTACACTGCAAAATAATTAAAAATAATAATAATTAGGTCTATTGTTTTGCTCCAACAGTAAAAATAGATTAGCAACCCTCATACATGTCTGTTAGGCTAAAAAACTGAGGCCCAACAGTGAAAACACGTGGCCCAATACGGAGTGAGTTAGTCCAGTTTCGTGCCCTCTTCAGCATGGTCCTGCCAAAATGCCCTCCAAGCTGAACTGTATCCAAAATCGCTATAAATCCACACCTTTCACCAACGTTCCACCTAAACCACCGAAGAAGCATAAAAACATAAAAAGACACAAATAACAACAATTTATGATGCAAAACAAATATAAAATGCAATATTAAATAGGCCTAAAATGCAACCTATCATACTTGTATGGTAAAAAAATTCTCTTGTCTCTTTGATTTCAATTCTTATTCTTGCCCCGGGTTTGAAATTGGTTTGCTTGGGGACAAGCAAACAAGTAAGTATGGTGGAGTATGATGTGTCCTAAATTTACATTGATAATTAAGCAATAATCTATATATTTTTATACTAAAAATTATACTTTTACGATGAAATTCATTTGATGTTTGTAAGATGAACTAAATTGAAGTAAATGAGTTGAAAAAGGTGGGAAAATGATTGAAAGTGGAAAGGCCCCAAGTAAACTCAAGAAAAGATGAAGAATACAAAGATTTTTTAATCCCAATATGACAATCCAAGAGGGGGGTGAATTGGATTTCTTGCTAAAGTTAAAGACTTTTTGAATTCTTTTTGAAGGTTTCACACAACAAAACAGTATATAAATCCAAAACACAAGTACACATAACTGAAATAAAAAGAGAGTGGGAGATAGAAGATCAAAGCCCATAATTAATAGTGATTTGGTCCTTCTTAACCTACGTCCACTCCTCTAGCTCACCAGAGAGTTTGAATCCACTAAACTTCCTCACTTTCGAATGGAGCCAAACCGTTTACAACATCTTATTTTTCAAGCTCACAAGAAAACCTTCTACACCTTGTTTTTATTGGACAAAATAAAAAAAAAAAACAAACTTCTTTGTTTTTCAAAGAACCAAACAAAGCAAACATATCCTATCCTCAAGCTTTGCAACCCACTTAGATGGAAATAATATTCATATACCAACTCTATAAGCAAATATCAGATTAACAACTTAGTTGGCAAGTAAGAATTCAAGAACACAATAAGAGAGATAGTCAAAAATTAAAACAACAAAGTTTGGGCACTCTAAAAAATTGTTCTTATTTTAATACCTCATGATTGGAGATGTCTATTTATAGGTGCTCTCCAAAAACTAGCCGTTGTAAATTCCAAAGTAGTTGTTGTGAGAGAGTTGTAAAAAGCTAAAATAACTAACGTCAGCCCGTATTACATACATACCACCGGTACTGCGTGCGTAGTTCATGATTTCATTAGGGTTATACATGCAACGTTCTTCCTTCTGCATGCATTGAAAAAATTCTAGTAGCCACTGCTTGATATCAGTAATTAGCTACGTGCTTAAATCTGTCATCTATGTGCACAGAGCTTAAGTACTGTGTGCACTGCACTGAGTTCTACGTGCATTGTTGTGTCTTCAAAAATCAGAACTTTGGTTTTTCACGTGATTCAAATATCGAGGAGCGTTTTGGTTTTGTTAGATAGTACAACTCATCCTCGTCTACGTGCTTGGCAAGCCTTGCTATGTTCGTAGATCTTTATGTTTTTCTGACATTATCTGAGTCTATGTCATAGAATATTCTCCTTTGAAATTCTGAGACACTACAACAAAATTTGACTTTATTTCAGTCAGGTGTCATCTTCGTCTACGTGCTTTGATCACTTTGCTATGTGCGTAGCATAGTCTTCTCAAAGATGTCTCTTTTGCTCTTCTACGCGCACATTACTAAGGTAGAATGTGAACAGCTTGTCCTGTGAGTCTTTTTTAGTTTGCCATTTTAACTCGTCTACGTGCATAGACCAATGTTTAGCGTGCGTAGTAGTGAATGGTCAACAAAACCACTATATATCTCTTCTTTACTACATGCATTGGTCCTTGTACAAGGCATATAACATCTATTTGGATGATTCTGCCAATTGATATAATGCATCTATGTGCATCACACTGCCTTCTACGTGCATAACACTAGTTCTCTATGCATTGTATGTTCTTCTGAGTGAATAACATTGATTCGAGAAATCTCATATATGATCAGCATGCATCAATCCTAATTCAAAGTGCTTAGATCACCCTTCAACATACTTAGAGGGTTGTAGAACGTACATAGCTGAACTATTTCAATTGTTTTGTAAAATTATCAAAATTTAGGATTTTACATGTTGACCAAAATTGGTTCAACATTATCCCCCTTTTTGATGATGACAAAATCTTGAAAGAGTTTGCACTTCCCTTTAATCAATACACCTATTTTTAAATTTCTTAAAGACAATTTAAAAAAAACTTTGATCAAGGTTGTTAAGCCTTGTCCGATTGTTAGTACACATTTTTTACTCAGATTGTATATCATATATCAAATCATATTGTAGCATATATCAGAGCAATTTAAACACACAAACTCAAACAAACTCGTATAAAGGTTTCTCCCCCTTTTTGTCATAATCAAAAGTAATAGAGATATGTAAATTAGAAATCATAAGAGCAAGGGAACACGAAGTAAACTTCTCATTATGAAAAAGATTTGGATATATATATATATATACAATATGTATACATATATATACATACAAAGGGTATAACTATGATGCAAAAATGAATGCATGGGAACAATGTGGATCCGATGCTTGGAGAATCACTTTGTTGAAGTGGAAGGTTGAGAGTCGAGATTCTTTAGTTCATGCACTACTCGAGAAAGAACTTTTACTGTATCTGTCACAGTTAAATTTGGTGCAGTCTCATAAAGAGTTTGTTTAACCAGAAGAACGCAAAACAACAGATCAAAAATGGATTCCTCATCTTTCTCATCATCATATAATTCAATTAATTCTGGAATGAGAGGCATGCTAGCTAGTTTGGCTGTTTTTCCAGTGTCCTGATCCTTTTTCAAATTTCTTTTATGTATCGTAAACCATTTTTGTTCGAACCTCAGATTTCTTCTCTGGCGCCATTTGAACAGTTGTTGCTACAAGAGTTGAGGGAAATAGAGAGCGTATGGTGAGTTAAGGTTTTGTGTTTTGAGAGGATTTGGAAATTTGTGAGTGGGTTTTGGTCGAGTAACCTCAAGCGCATGGTTGCCAATGTAGTTTTCCCTTATGAGTATCCTTAGGGTATTGAATTCACAAGAACGGTTTGCTAATGTGATCAATTCGTGATAAGAAAATTAAACTTAATAGTTGAATTTTTTATGTTTTGAATAAGAAACAATGATGTAATAATGTAAACACTCAACGTAAATTAGAAAAGAAAGAAAACAATATATGATAAGATGTTAGGACTTTCGAAGTTTGACCAAGACTTCTACTTGTTATACTTATGAATGGGTTTTTTATGGATTGAGTGTTCTCTCACTAATTTTGCTTAAAGCCTCTTTCAAGTTCATTTAAGCTACGTCTAAATCTTTTAATAGGGTTCTTTCGGCCTTACCTAACTAAACTAGACTCATTAGGTTCATTCGAAAATTTCATCAAACACCTTACCTACAAAGAATATGTCTACCCTAAGTGTGGTAATTTCAATGCTTGTAAACCTCATTTAAGCTTCATCTTTCAATCTTTCACCTAAATTTATCACTAATATCATTATGGTGATCAAGCATAACAATATTCACACAAAACAAGTCATTGAACCAACCCAACATAAACACAAGATATCACATGAAATACATCATTTTCATTCAAAAATATAACAAATATCCATAAATAGTCTGCATCTTTCAATCCTAACACAAGGTTTAGGCTACCATGACCATGTTCATAAAAATGAGACAATGAACTACAACACAAATCATAGTAGGCAACAACGAGAATAAGGAGAAAATATGGAGAATAAGGTGTAGAGAAAGCTTCTCTAGGTTGATTTGTAGAGAAATCCTCAAGCCTTTAAGTTCTCCTCTTCCTTTCTCCAAACCCTAGATGAGCGTTCTTTACCAAAAGACAGCAAGAAAAATTTTTTCTTTCAAAAATAAAAGATGTAGAGTGTAAAAAGTGTGTGGAATAGGTAATAAGAGGGGGTATTTATATCTCTTGACATGTGGTAAAGCCCTAATGAATTTGTGTCCAAAAATGCCCTAAGTGTATGCCCTTTATCCACCAAAAAGAGTCCTTGCCACCATACTTTTTGTCATCTGCCAGGTGGCCACGGTCTTGTGCCACGGGTGTGGCACCAGACTATGGTGCCACACGCCCAACAACCACGACCATTTGCACGACAGTGACCAGTGTCTGTCCAACTCGTGCTTCTTGCTGAAAATGCATTACGACCATGGTTTGGCCATGGTCTGGCCACGATCTGCACCATGGCCATGGCACACCAGTTCTCATCATTTTTTCATTTTTCCAAGCTTCTAACTTGATGCTTTATTTTTTCCTTTTTGTCCCAATTCATCCAAATTATTTCCAACCTAAACAAAGCATAATAAGTGTATAAATATGACATTAAATGCTCAATCATAGGCCGTAAATGTATAAATTCTTGCTTGATTAATAGTGTAATTTTAGAATATATCAAGTTTGAGATTTTGGAGATGTCTAAGATTTGATGATTTTGGAGGAAGTTGAGAGAACAAATTTGTTGGCAATGAAATTAGGGTTTGGATTTGAAGTGAATTGAAAGACTATAATTTGGGTTTTTATAAAGGTAAAAACATATACATGCACAAACGGTCATATTGCGTAGTTTGTCTATAAGTCTGTGAGAACCTATATACACAACATATTCTTCAATGCACTTAGACGTGGCTTTGGGTGAAACTGTTGAAATATGGAGGGTTACGTTTAACGTACACAACAACATGTTCTACTCGCATAGTATATGCAAAATGGCCTCTACGTACCTTGTCCCATTCTACGTACATAGAACCATCCTCCAGTTTCGAAAAAGCGCACATAGAAGGATACTACGTGAGTCATTCAACGTGCCTTGCATACACTTCTACATCTGTAGATTTGCACCATCTAAACTCAGTGACACTACTTCATGTCCTACGTGCCTTGTATATAGTACAATGCACTTAGAGCCATCACCTTTGAAGTTTCAGAACATATTCCATTCTCGACAATGTGTATAGTATGCCATGTATCGCACATTGTATAACTCCAGACAACTTCCAGTGGATAACCATACCCATCAATGTACATAGTACACTGTACAACGTGCGTAGCACAAATCCAGAATTTTTTCTTTATAGGAGCATGATAATCTGCATACACAACACCACTTTAACGCACTTAGCAGCCAAAACTGATACACTCAAATATATATGACCATCAATAGCGTGTGTTTTGCTATCTTCAATGCGCACAATACATTTTCAAAGACTTCCACTTAGAATCTCGTGCCTTCCAATTTTAGTGATCTCATCTTGCGCAAGGATCATTTTAATGTAGGTGTATGCATGAATGCAAATGAATACAAATTGTGTACAAACAATCAAAACTCATCAAATCACACATACCTATTCTTCTACGGATAGATACAAAATTATTTTCATCAAAGGATTTTGTTAAAATATCAGCAAGCTAATCAGTGGTGGAAACAAATTCAAGTTCAATGTCACCCTTGAGAACATAATCACGGATAAAATGATGTTTTATATCTATGTGTTTTGTCCTTGAATGCTATATTGGAGTTTTAGAACTATTGATAGCACTAGTGTTGTCATACTTAATTGAAACCTTTAAAAATGAGATTTCAAAGTCCAAAAGTTGTTGCTTGATCTACAAAATTTGAGCAACACAACTACTAGTTGCTACATATTCAGATTTAGTAGTGGAGAGTGCAACACAATTTTGTTTCTTTGAGAACCAAGACATTAGTGCATTGCCTAAGAATTGGCAAGTACCATAAGTGTTTTTCCTATCTAATTGGCTTCCTGCATGATTAATATCATTATAGCCAACTAGATCAAAGCAATTATTTCTGAGATACCATAAGCCTACATTCTTAGTTCCAATTAGATATCTAAAATTCTTTTTATAGCACTCAAGTCTGATTCTTTTGAACAAGATTGAAAATGTGCATATAGACATACACTAAACATAATATATGTTTTACTTGCAGTAAGATAAAGGAGATATCCAATCATGCCTCTATAAAGCTTTTCATCTACTCCTTTTCCTTGCTTATATTTGGTGAGTTTGGTTTTAGTGCTCATAGGAGTTGAAGCAATTTTAACATTCTCCATCCCATATTTCTTCAGCATATCACTGATATATTTGCTTTGATTGATGAAGATGTCATTCTTTATCTGCTTGATTTTCAATATGAGAAAGTGGCTAAGTTCTCCTATCATACTCATTTCAAACTCCTTTTGCATTAACTTTGAAAACTCATAACACAAAGACTCATTAGTGGCACAAAAAATTATGTCATCAACATAAATTTGTACTAATAGTAAATTTCCATTTTTAAGCAAAGTAAACAAAGTATTATCAACTTTATCTCTACTGCAACCATTGTCCAATAGAAATTGACTCAATCTTTCATACCAAGCTCGAGGAGCTTGCTTTAATCCATAGAGAGTCTTTTTGAACTTGTATACATGGTTTGGATGGTGAGGATCTAGAAATCCAGGGGGTTGTTCCACATATAACTCTTCCTTGATGTATCCATTCAAGAAATCACTTTTTACATTCATCTGGAACAACTTGAAGTCTTTGAAGTAGACATAAGCACACAAAATCCTGATAGCTTCTAATCTTGCCACTGATGCAAAAGATTCCTCGAAATCTATGCCTTCTTCTTGTAGATATCCATGTGCTACGATTCTTGAATTATTTGTGACTACTTTTCCTTTCTCATTTTCTTTGTTTTTGAATACCCATTTTGTTCCAATTACCATAACTCCATCTGATCTCAGAACTAATTCCCATACCTCATTTCTTCTAAACTGATTTAGCTCAGCTTGTATGGATATAGTACAGTATTCATCTTGTAGAGCCTCATCAACTTTCTTTGGCACCACCTGAGAAATGAATGCAAAAGTTGCAACATGTTGCATAGCTAATCTGGTGGTGACTTCCTTGGATGTATCTCCAATAATGAGATCTTTTGTATGTGACTTGTCATATCTCTATTCATTAGGCAATTATTTTGCTTTCTCATCCTTAAATTCATCTTGTTTTGGTTTGGAAGTCTCTTCTTGCTGGTCATTTGATTTTAAGATCTTTGAACTTTTCACCAACACCTAAGCTTCCATCATCATCATCATCTACAGTTCTGGGCACAAAATTGTTAGTTTCATCAAAAACAACATGAATGGATTCTTCTACCTTGTCAAGCCTTTTGTTGTAAACTCTATAAGCTTTATTGATGGATGAATATCCAAGGAAAAGGCCTTCATCGGATTTAGAATCAATTTTTTCTAAGGCTTCTTTTCCATTGTTGTGGACATAGCGTTTGCATCTAAATGCATGAAAATATAAGATGTTAGGTTGTCTACCTTTCCACAACTCGTAAGGAATTCTTTTGAGTATGGATTGGATATATGCCCTATTTATTATATAGCATGCGGTGTTAACCGCCTCAACCAAAAAGTACTTGACGAGGTTGTTTTAATTAAGCATAGTCCTAACCATTTCTTATAGTCTTATTTTTTGTTTCAACAACACCATTCTGTTGATGGGTCTTTGGAGCAGAAAAATCATGACTAATACCATGCTACTCACAATAGGCTTCAAATGGCTCACATGTAAACTCACCGCCTTTATCACTTCTAATGGAAGTAATAACATATCCATTTTCATTTAGAACTTTCTTGTTATACGAAAAAAAATGCATGAAAGGCCTCATTCTTGTGAGCAAGAAAAAATACCCAGGTGAATCTAAAGAAATCATCAATATTGACAAAACAATATATGCCTTTCCACCTAGACTCAAGGTGCTTATGGGACCAAACAAATCCATATGCAACAGCTCTAATGGTCTAGATGTAGAAATGATATTTTTTTTGTGAAATGAAGATTTTGAATGCTTTACCATGACACATGCATCACAAACTATATCTTTTTCATATTTGAGTTTCTACAATCCTTTGACTAAATCATGTTTTCTTAACTTTGAGATCATATGCATACTAGCATGTTCTAATCTTTTAGGCCACAATCAAGAGTCATTTTTTACAACAACTAGGCATTTTTTATTGAAGGCTTTAGAATCAAACAAATCAACAACATAAATGTTATTATGTCTAAAATCAGTGAATAAAATATCATCATTTGAATAAAAAACACTGCATTTTATTGGTTTAAACACAAATTTGCAATTTCTATCACAGAACTGACTGATGCTCAGTATGTTGTGCTTCAATCCATCAACACAAAGAACATTATCTATAGTTGGGTTAGGCGACTTACCAACTTTACCTTCACCCACTATTTTACCTTTGTTATTATCACCAAATGTTACATATCTGCCATCTTTAAGGGCAATTTGTGAGAACATAGCCTTGTCTTCAGTCATATGATGAGAGCAACCGCTGTCAAGATACCACATTTTCTTCTTGGCCTTTGCTCTCATGCATAAGTACAAAGACACATCAAACTTTTGAAATTGGTACACAAATATTTTTGGGTCCTTGTAGTTTAGTTTTGAATAAATTAGGCACAATTGTTCCTTTTGGAACCCAAATTCTCTTAGTCCCAACACATCTAGTCAATCTCAATTTGCAAGTGTGTGCAATGTGTCCATAACCACCACAATAAGTGAATGCATTATCTATTATGGTGCCTTGTTTTACAAAAATAATTTTAGAAGACTTTTTGGGTGCGAAATGGTTGTAGTCCAATCCATGTTTGGATAGAGATTGTCTTTGAGATCCAAGTAGTTTCTCAATATTCTCTTTCCCGTTTATGAGCTTAAAGGCAATAGAAGAAAAATTTTCAACTTCTTTCTTTAAGACTGAGTTTTCTTCAACCAAAGCCATTTTTTCTTTACTTAATGCATTTAATTTCACACCAAGTTCATTTGAGCTTTTCTTTAAAGCAACATATTTAACACCAAACTTTTGAAACTCATCATATAATTCATCGAAAGAATCATGTAATTCGTCAAAGGTGTAATTTTCAATTACCTCATCTTCCACATCACTTAAGGATTCATCTTCCTTTGCCATCAAGCACAAATTTGCCAGTTCTTCTGCCTCTTCATCCTCTTCTGAGCAACTGTCGTCATTGTCGCTCTAAGTGGCCTTCATTGCCTTTTCTTTTTTATTTTTGGAAAACTTGGAGTATTTTTTGACAAGAGGGCATTCTTGCTTTACATGCCTGGGTTTGTTACACTTGTAATAAATGATTGAGTTTTCCTTCTTCAAGTCCTTCTTTTGATCCTTTTTTGAAGTCCTTTTTTGAATCCTCTTTCGAGCCTTAATCTTTGCTCTTTTTCTAAGACTTATTCTTTCTCATGAAAC
This sequence comes from Flueggea neowawraea, assembly GCA_948243855.1. Classification (NCBI taxonomy): domain Eukaryota; kingdom Viridiplantae; phylum Streptophyta; class Magnoliopsida; order Malpighiales; family Phyllanthaceae; genus Flueggea; species Flueggea neowawraea. Next base: position 10,918 of record CAODLS010769873.1, read on the forward strand.
TTTTAAATCTTTTGGTGTACATAGCCATTTTTTCATTGTCGTTGTCTTCTTCGCCTTCGTCCACTGATTCTTCTACAATGGATTTCAGGGCCATTCCTCTTCTTTTTTCACTTCTTGATGATTGTTCCTCATCTTCTTGCAATCCCATCTCGCAGGTAAGAAGTGAACTAAGAAGTTCTTCCAAGGGTAGTTTATTTAGGTCCTTTGCCTCCAAGATTGCATCTTTCTTTGATGCCCATGATTTTAGCAAAGCTCATAAGATCTTTCTCATAAGTTTTGAGTTTGAGTATGTCTTTCCAAGAGCCTTTAACCCATTCAAGATATCATTGAATCTATCAAACATTTCTTGAATGCCTTCACCTTCCTTCATTTTGAAGAGTTTGTACTTATGGACCAAAAGTGAGACTTTGTTCTCTTTCACTTATGAAGTACCTTTATAAGTGATCTTCAAAGTCCTACAAATATCATGTGCAGTAGAGCATTGCTAAGCTTTGTTAAACTATGTCTTGCTAAGTGCATAAAACAGAATGTGCATAGCTTTGTTGTTGTAGCAGACCATTTTCTTGTCATAGTTTGTCCATTCTGCCTTTGGCTTAAGTGTTTCGAATCCATCCACAGTTTTCTTTGGAATGTATGGACCTGTCTCTACTGCATCCCACACTTCTTCAGCTTCACATTTTAAGAATACCATCATTCTTGTCTTCCAGTAAATGTATTCACTGTCATCAGAGAAAAAAATTCTATTAGTAGATAAACCCTCATATTTAGACATATCTTCTAATGATGTCATTTTTGGATCTTATACTCAAGGTGGTTAAGCCTCAAATATTGAGCACTTAGCTCTGATACCAAATGTAATCTCCATATGACAATCCAAGAAGGGGACGAATTGGATTTCTTGCTAAAGTTAAAGTCTTTTTGAAGATTTTGCAAAACAAACAGTATATAAATCCAAAACACAAGTACACAGAACTGAAATAAAAAGAGAGTAGGAGATATAAGATCAAAGCCTAGAATTTATAGTGGTTTGACCCTCTTTGACCTACGTTCACTCCCTCTAGCTCACTAGAGAATTTGAATCCATTAAACTTCCTCACTTTCGGGTGCAGGCAAACTGTTTACAACATGTTGTTTGTTAGGCTCATAAGAAAATCTTCTACATCTTGTTTTTATGGGACAAAATAAGAAAACCAAACTTCTTTGTTTTCAAGGAGCCAAACAAAGCAAACCTATCCTATCCTCAAGCTTTACAACCAAAGTTTGATTACAAAAGTATTCTCAGATGGAAATAATATTCCTATACTAACTCTGTAAGCAAATAGCAGATTAATAGCTCAGTTGGCAAATAAGAACTCAAGAACACAATGAGAGAGATAGTCAAGAATTAAAATAGCAAAGCTTGGGCACTCTAAAAAATTGTTCTTATTTTAATACCTCATGACTGGGAACGTCTATTTATAGGTGCTCTCCAAAAACTAGCCATTGTAAATCCCAAAGTAGCTGTTGTGAGAGGGTTGCAAAAAGCTGAAATAACTGACGTCAGCCCGGACTATGTGCGTACCACCAGTACTGCGTGCGTAGTTCATGATTTCATCAGAGTTATACGTGTAGCGTTCTTCCTTCTATGTGCATTGGACAAATTCCAGTAGCCACTGCTTGATATCAAGTACTAGCTATATGCTTATATCCTTCATCTGTGTGCGCAGAGCTTGAGTACTGTGTACGCTGCACTAAGTTCTACGTGCATTGTCGTGTCTTCAAAAATCACACCTTTGATTTTTCATGTGACAGTGCTAGAGAATATTCAAATTTCAAATATTGAGGAGCGTCTTGGTTTTGTCAGATAGTACAACTCATCCTTTTCTAGTGCTTAGCATGCCTTGCTATGTACGTAGATCTCTGTGCTCTTCTGACGTCATCTAAGTCTATGTCAAAAAATATTCTCCTTTGAAATTTTGCTACCTTGTGACCCGACTATTTGCAATGGAAATAACTGTCGGTTGCTCTATGTCATACCCCTAAATGCCTTTTCTTACAGATCTCACAAGGAGGAATCAAACTCCCCGAGCTATGTCCCCCACTTTGCCCAACAGATTGTCCTACACTGTAACTTTGGGTGCTCTGGGTAGGCCTCTTCCCTCTGGATGAATGTCGGCGTCTCTGTTCTGACTGATATCCCTGGCCTTGCCGGCCTCTCGATACACCCTCTGTCTTCGCCCTCTTGGGCTCTCTGGGATACCTCTCATCCATGTACTCCATCCCCCTGGCAGACTCAGCCATCTGCCTAACAGTGGTCAATCCCAGAGTCGTCACCACTCTGCTGATCGTGGGTCGCAACCCATCAAGGAATTTCCTAGCCAATGCCTCATCTCCCTGACTCTGAGGAGGTGCATACCTACTCAAATCCTTAAACCTCTCCTCATACTCCATCACTGATATACCAGTCCCCTGATGAAAATCATTGAACTCATTCGCCTTCTTATCCCAGATACTCCGAGAAAGGACAGAAGCAATGAGCTCCTCCTTAAATCTTGCCCAACTAAAACCTCATCGGACCTCAAGGCTCTTCCACCACCTGGCTACTCGACCACTCAAGAGAAATGTGACGAGTTTGACCCTACTAGCATCATCAGTGATACCCTGAGCCTCAAAAAGATGCTTCACCTCTAGGAAGAAATAATGCGGATCCTCCCCCATCACACCAGAGAATCTAGGAGGTTGAAGCTTCATGAACCTATTCAGGATATCATCCCCCTTAGTCCGTAGTGCAATAGGTGCAACCATTAGAGCATCAACTGCGGCCTACTCTGGCTGAGGCGGCTGAGCTGGTGGCACTACTGGTGGAACTGATTGATCTACTGCTGGCTGATCCAATGCGGCCTGCCTCGGCTGAGCTCTCTCTAAGCACTCGAGAACTCTAGTCATGCGCTCAAAATCTCCATCTGAGCGGTAGTAAGCTGCTGAAGCTGAAGCTTCTACTGAGGTACTGGCACTGAGGCCTTTGGCGCACTATGTGAATCATGCGGATCCACAGCAGATTGAGCAACGAGCTCGTTAGGCTCACATCTAAGTCTACCTCGACCTCTACTACGACCACGTACCATATCTACAGATACAGATAGACATAACACATATGCAAATGGCAGTATGCTACATGATCGCCACAATACCAGACAGATATCAAAAGGGTGTACAAAAGCAATTGGACTGACTCGATCAAAGATATATATGCTCCACACCGACCCCAACTATATGAATTATTTCTAGTTTCATGTATTAGTTTGTTTCACTATAAATCCTAACTGACAAAGTGATAGATTGAGTTGTTGGGTTTTAAAAAGAAATAAATAAAATTGTGCGTGAGTAA
>CAODLS010770055.1:0-10394 GCA_948243855.1 Flueggea neowawraea
ATGTCTACTCAGCTTTTCAATAAATACAATTTTGTTTTAATCCCCCAACTTTTATCTACTACTTCATTTAATACTTTCTACTCCAAATTCATTAAAATATAAATAGTTCATTCAAATAAAAATAATTCATTAAAATAAAACTATTACATTAAAATAAAAATTACCAAAAGGATTATTTTGAAAAAAATGATTGGACGTAAAATTTTAGAAATTAACAAAATTAGAAAGTGCGGGTTGATATGGAAATGGGGAAAATGAAGCGTTGTGATTGAATTGATAATTGGTGGAAGAGGAAAAATTTGATGGATTATTTTGAGAATATTGATAGTTGACAAAATTTGATGGGTTATTTTGTTGGGAGGATTGAGTATTTTCATTGTTGTGATCCATAATTTTGGGGGAAAAAGTTTGGAGTGGAAGTAATTTAAGAGTATGTAGATAAATTTTAAGAGTTGAGAGAGTTTGGGGAAGAGAAATGAGTGTTTGAAGTGAAAATGATAGAAAAAATGTGTTTAGGGGGGTATGTATAAGAAAATGGGTAAAACTCGCCGTTAGGGACCAAAAGAGTAAATTTTCAGCCCCCAAAGGTACTCTAACAGTAATATTACCGTTGGAGTAAATATGACTGTTTGATCAAAACGATCCAACGGTCAGATTTTATTATTTTAAAAAAAATGTCACTGGCCCCGCGTCTGATGCAGCTAGTCCGTCCTCCTGCACGGACAGGGACGCAATAACGTATCCCGATCCACCGGCTACCGTTCCTAGCCTGGTTACAACCGACTTTAGGGAGGAGGAGAGGATCCCTTGAAAGAATACAAAATCCATTTGTTCCCCAAACAATGCCTTCGCTTTTCATTCCTGCTTAGCTGCCACCACATGCCTCTCTCTGACGCTGTTAACGGTTTAGTCTTCTTTTTTCTTATTTTATAGTAATTGAATATGAATTTAAATAAATATATGATGATAATTACATAGAATTTAAATATAAAAATATGATACTCATTCTTTTTAGCATAATGCTATATTGATATCTGTTATTCTCTGTATTGTAAACAAATTCTATAAGATTTTATATATACACACGTTAGTATTATATTTAATTTATCATGCATTATCAATAAATTATAAAATCAATTATTTCAAATTCAGATAAACCCTAAGGTCAAAACGAAAAAAAAAATCAGATAAACCCTAAATTAAGAAGAATTGGAGGGGTTAAGCAATAAGCATGCATGATAACTGTAGTAGGGCATCAGGAATAAAGTAATTAATTAATGTAATTAAAAAAGTTAAAAGGTGGATGTAATGTGCCAAGATTAGCGCATGGATTCTCTCTTGTCTGGTTGCTCTTGGAAGTTTCACATTCTCCTTGTATAACTATTGAATGGTGTCGTTCAAAAATTCTAGAAACATCTTTTCTACCTCACAATTCTGTCATTCCTACCCAAGCTCATGTGCCATAAGCATTACCACCATATATGCTGCTGCAACACCGTGCACTTCATGCAACACATTTGGAATAATTTTTTTGGTCATAAAAGAATTCTTGTAACTTTTACAAATGATAAAATAAATGTCTATGTCCTTAAACTAAGTCTTGATAACTGATAGATTTATGAATTATAACTTAGTTATTGTAGACCATGTTTTGAGATATGACGTATTAATTAATCTGTACGATTTTATATTTTAAAAGGCGTTTTGATAAATTAAAGTAAGAGAATGTTTTTAAATTATTTTTAGTTTTAACTTCTAATCAATGTAGAAATCAAGTGATATTAAAATCATTCTTAATGTTTAAAGTGACATATTAGTTTAATATCTAGAAACTAATGTATAAGAAAAACTGAAGCCTAATATCTCAACTAACAAGGTAAGAGTTTTTTTTTCTCTAATTTGAAATGTTCAGAAATGCTTAATTGATCTCATTAAACCAAGAGTAAATAATGATAGAGTGGGTATAAGAATGGAATTAAGGAAATGAATGTGGAAGTGGGAGCATCGGGGATCGGGCTCTATATAGGGATTCCCTCTGTAGTCTATCTAGTAAATGTATGAGAACAGAGGAATGTTACGTAGTGATGTGGAGGAGTGTGCAGTCCTCTCTCTCACTCTCTCTCATGCTAATGTTCTTTCTTGGACCTCTCAAACAACATCTTTGGATTTTGCTTATGTCTCTCCTCTCCCCTACTTTTTCTCTCTAATTAACAGCATTGCTTGGTGTCTAAACAAGCTCTTTTTTTTTGTCTAAATTTAAGACTAAATTATTCTTACTTTAAATAAGGGATCTTTTAGTAAACTGATAAAGATATATTGGTTAATTAACTTGAGCACAGACACGAAAATTTATCTCAATTTAAAGTCGCTTTTTATAATTCCTGTTTTGGACCAACCCCATATCCATCACGTGATTTTCCTCATTAATTAATCCAGTTCACTTATGTTTTAACATCTTAAACCTCTCCTTAATTCACTTGAAATTTCTACTGCTCTCACGTCGCCACCTGCTCTTTGTCTGTATTCTCTCATTCAAGGATTCCATCCCTAATACCAGAGAGGAGAAGAAAAAAATGTTGATGGCAAACTGTGATCATGAGAAGATGGTTGTCATCTCTCCAACTACTAACGAATGGTCACAGGTTAATTAAAATTCCCTCTGATCAATTATTACACATTTTCATGTCCCTATTCTTTTTTGTTTCTTAGCTTTTGTAAGAGAATATCCATCCCCCTCAATTAGTGTCTTCTTCTTCCCTTCCCAAAAATGCCACTCCTTAACTCTTCTTTTTCTTTTTTGGTGCAGAGTCAATTAAATGAAAAAAGCACTTTGATGGCTTTAACCACAACAAATAACCTCATGGAGAACCCTTCTTCTCATGTTCAAGACTTATCGCATTCTCACCACCACCAAAACCAGCAACAACCGCCTCTCAAGTGTCCTCGTTGTGACTCTTCCAACACCAAGTTTTGTTACTACAACAACTACAGCTTGTCTCAGCCTAGACACTTCTGTAAGGCTTGTAAGAGGTACTGGACTCGAGGTGGGACTCTTCGGAATGTTCCTGTCGGTGGTGGCTGTAGAAAGAACAAGCGTGTCAAGAAAGCTGCTTCTAGTGGTGGTGGCGAGGGTTTTTCTTCCGCTTCTTCTACTGCAAATATTATTAATCCTAATAATCCACAACCTCAAATTGATGTTTCTTCTGCTTCAAATCACGTCAACCATTTGTTTTATGGGTTACCCACCAACCCATCTGAGATGAATCTCACGTTTCCGGGTAGGATCTCAGGTGGGTTTCAACAGCATCATGATTTACTCCAACCTCAGTTGGATTCACTTGGGTTAGGGCTTTCATCATCATCCTCATCATCAACACTCATGAGTATTAGTGCTACTACTACTGGTTCTGAACGTCCTCATCATGTCAATGGATTTACTTCATCAAACTCTCTTCTTTCCAGTTATAGTTCCATTTTTTGTTCGGCATCTGCCACCGCTTCACCAACTATGGCTACTTTGCTTGCGTCCAGCTTTCACCAACAAAAGTTCCAAAATGGAGGTGCTACTAGAGGGGTGAAGCAGTTTCAGGGTTTGACTTCACTTGAAGAGTTGCAGCAGCAAATGAGTAGTGTGAGTAATGGAAATGGGGTTTCCATGAAAGAAGTGAAAGTTGGAGGAGGAGTTGGTGAGAATAGATTGGAGTGGAACATGAATAATCAGATAGACCAAATTGGTGGTTTCACATCAGATCCTTCTTCAATTTATTGGAACACAGCTAGCAACACTAGTGTCGGTCCATGGCACGATCCAACAAATATTGGGTCTTCAGTCACTTCCCTGATCTAGCATTTAAACACCATTTCTTTCAATTAGTCTATCTCTCCATCTCCTTGTTTTTTCTTCATAGCTACTTCGGCTAAATTTCTTTAATCAGTTGGTTCTGGTTGCAGTCAAATTAGGGGTGGAATCTGAAGTTCAAGAAAAAAAAAACGAAGTGGATATAAATATTGGGGTTATAGATGAGAAGAGAAATTGGATCGGAGAGATCATGTCAGCTGCAAGGAGTCATCAGCCTTAATAGTTTTTTCTGATTTTGAAGGTTGAAGTATAATCAGTAGTACTGTTTGCGCTGAGAGGAACCTCGGATCCTATTTTATCTAATCATCATCGTCAACATAATCATCATTAGTATCGTGAAAACATATGTGATGCAACTAATTAAACTTTTCTATTGCGTGTAAGTTGGTCTTTTACTTTGGTTGGTACATGTACATAAGATGCATGACATGTCCTATCTTTCTTTGTTTCTTGGTTTCCAATTTTGCTTTGTTATTATGGGGTTAGGGGTATATGTTTCGGCAGTCCTCAATTAAGGTTTGATTGAGGCACTAATGATTTTTTTTTCTTTTGGGTTCTTATACTTTTCCTGTTCTGATTTGGGGAAAAGGGGATTAGGGTATAATGTTATAGGAATTAAGGAGGCAGATTTGGCATCGTAATTTGGGTATTGAGAACATCATGAGTACTATTCGGTCTTGGTTTATATGCTTTCTGGACTTTGTTGTATTATTTGATGATATTGGTAAGAGACTATGTTCTTGGGAAACACATTAATTCCATCTTTCGTTTTTTTCTGATATTTTTTTTTAATTTTCTTAATTAGAATTGTTAAAAAATTGCATTTAAATGAATGTTAATTCATACGTTGCTGTTGCATTGGACAAAATTATGAATATGTCGATATCTGTTAATTGGATTTAGATTAGCTAGACATAAAAGTGTACTCTCTCCTCATGCCTTGGATTGCATTTCATTTTGGCTTCATCTTGTTATCCATGTATCATATATACATACAGTTGCATTACCTATCAACCAGTAGACGATTAAGTTTGTGAACCACTCTTCATTATCCATCCATTCAGACTGGAATGCATATGAGTATGAGAAGTTGTTTCAGTTCAGTTTGCTGTGTGTGTTTGGATAGGGTTTGTTAGTCACCACCAGCCTTCTCTAACTTTCTTCTACAGGGTTGTGTAGGATAAGTAATCCCATAACAATCATGCTTCCTACTCGTACATAATAATTTTATTTTGATAAGTATATAATTAATTAATTAATGTTAGATGTAAGTGAGTCAGTCCCATGCATGTGCTGTTAAGTAAGTTGCCCTAAATAGGCTCACACACTTTTCAGCTTTAATTTGAACATAGCCTAGCTAGCATCTACTTTTTAGTGTTACCATAATCTCAGTATCTTCCTGTTTCTTAGATTCGGAGACTCAGACATAAATCACTAACTAGGTTGGTATATATTTATGTATAAAAAATTTACAGCCTAGCTTTAAACTATAAAGCTCTATTTTTTTTTGTCAACAAGGACATTTTTGCTCACTTAATGTTACGGCATCGAGAAAGGAGGACAAGATCAGACGTATATATTTCATATGAAAACTCTGAATTTCGTTGATAGATTTTTCACTTTTTTTTTTCAGGGTAGCACCTATCACCACATGTGTGATGTAGTTTAAGACTTGAAATTTATGTGCCATATAGTTCTTCAATAGCAAGGCAAAGCAAATGGGACTCTAACTACTGTGCGTAGGGACGTTGCTGTGATGGCAGGGTGCTAATTGCTTGTTTTATGGCAGGCCTCAAATTCCAAGTGCGCTTATACGTTATATAAAATAGAAATGGCAGCTTTGTTGCCTCATACACCTTTCAGATTATTAACGCCTTAGATCCTTATTATAGCTAATAGAAATTTTAAGCTTTGCAACAAAATTGGGAGAGGAGAGGATCGAGTACATTAATTTATGTTTTTTTAACGATAATAATACAATAACAACATACTTATGTTTTTGTCTCAAATTGTTACAACAACACTAATAAAAGAAAGAAATAAGGGAGCCATGTAACAAGAGAGTGGGCGAGTAGATGAATGACCTCGTCAATCCTTGTCTGCATGATCTGTAGAATGACCTGGGGTGGTTGGTTCATATGGTTGTCTTGGCTCCGCATGCGCAACTCTGAGTCGCTCTGACCGTGGGGAACCAACTTCTCCTTCTTAATTACTTTGCGCAGAGATGTTAAACATTCTTCTTCTCTCATTTATCCTTTTTTTGGTTTAATGTAAATTTTATCATGTTAACTAATTTCAATAAGCCGCAAAATACATATTTTTACTGATAAGAATTAAGATGAACTGCGCATAAGATGATTCTCACTCTGTAAATGAATATGATTCATTGCCTTTGCCTCAGAGATAAAATTAAATTAAAATAAATGAACTATAATTATTTGCTATCAAATAATTTCACATATTTTGGATTGATGAAAACATAGGGCCTACAACATAATTAATGTTTAAAGTTTCAAATATTACAAATATATGACCCAAAAACTTAGTCCAAATTTCATAAATTACAAGCGCAGGAGCAAAAATTATACGTTTATTATGCCCACGTGTCATATTCATACTCCCCTACAGTTGTCACGCTTGTGCATTTTATGCTCCAACACTGGAAAAAAATTATAAGTATTAAACACCAGTTGAATACCACTTGAATGCTAAAGCTTGAATACATTGAGATAGATGAAAACCGAGCGAATACCATTCGACTGTTTGCATACTAAAAATAGTTTGTGTCAACATCATCCAAAAAAATAGTAAATATCAGTTAAATACTATTTGAATACTAAATCGTGAATACATTGAGATGGATGAAAATCGAGTGAAAACCGTTCGAATACTATTTGCATACTAAATATAGTTTGTCTCAACATCATCCAAAAAAATAAATATCAGTTAAATACCATTTAAATACTAAAGTATAAATACATTGAGATGGATGAAAACTGAGTGAATACCGTTCAAATACTATTGGCATGCCAAAATTAGTTAATGTTGATATCATTCAAAAAAATAAATATCAGTTAAGTACCATTTGAATACTAAAGCGTAAATACATTGAGATGGATGACAAGTGAGAGAATATTGTTTAAATACTATTGGCATACCAAAATTAGGTAATATCAACATCATCCAAACAAAATAAATACCAATTGAATACTATTTGAATACTAAGTAGAATTAGATAGATATGGTTGAAACCAATGAAATACCATTTAAAGATTGTTTTTGTACAGAAAATAGTAATTGACTTTTAATTGGTTTTCCTTTGTTTGAATTAAATTTCTCTATTTATATCAGTTTTCTCTAGGTTTAGGTAATATTTTTATTTGTTAATTTTAATGTTACTAGTTTTATTCCAAATTAGTTTATATGTTAATATTATTTAAAAAGTTTATACTATTAATTATTAACTATTCATAAAAAAATAATTTAGTGATTATTTAATTTTGCTTTTAAAGAAATAAAACAATAGGGATGATGGTTCCATGGCGAAAGAAGGATGACACCATCAAGCAAGTTCATGTGTTCAAATAGAGTTGTAGTACTGTAAATTAAATTCCCATGCTCATAAATTGATTAAATTTATAAATTAAAAAAGAAAAAAGCGCGGGGATTGGGGTCCAATTTTAGAAACTTGAGAAAAAACAAAACGAAATTTCCTCGAAGGCATAAGAGTGTATGTTTGAGCCCAACCTGTGAACGTAAGTTTTGGATTTAGTTGAAGAAGACTCTTTTGCCAACTAGATTGGCCCATATAAGCCCAAATGACGTGCTTCAATTTTGATGATCCTCTTCTTTTTCTTTTTATTTGTCCTTCTTGTTGTTTATGATCATTCTTCATGTCCATCCCAATAAATGAAGAAAAATAGTCTGTTCATACCATAATGGTATGGTATGAGAATACGTTACCAATTAATATCCTAAAAAGAAATTCACAGGTTCAAAATTCTCGACAACAAAAATAACTATTTTGTGGCTTATTTTGGATCCTTTCTCATGAAGGAAGGCTTAGGCAATAGGATTAGGAGCTGCCTCTAAAAAGTTAAAAAAAAAAGCTCTCTAAATCCCTTACAAATTCTGATCTCAATAATTACGTGCCTCATGTGGTATTCCAAGGAATAATTGACCAATCAACAAACATTCCCTACCTTCCCTCTAAACTAAGTCTTACTATTTATTGCAAGCTTTTTTGACCCCTGTACCTCTTCGTACTAATTCTTTTTTAAAAAAAAAAACATTAACTTAATCAACTTTTGCAACCAACTAGTTTAATTCAGTGGTCATTATGTTTTTCCTTGGTCATCTTCATTTTTCTTGACTTTTTGGTCACCATAATCCCCCCACCCACACACACATAGTGTTGCTCTTTTCCTATTTGTGATGATCAAACGTTGCAATTGAAGAATTAAGGAATCCACTCTATTACGCCAATTTTGGCGTTGACCAAGCCATAGATAGTGATTGTCTATAATTTTTTTTTTTAAAAAAACACTAAAAGAAACCCTGACGCGAAGGTTCTGTAAATCCACCAACGACACCGTAAAACATTCTTTATTCGTCTGACGTTGAATATATTATTAAGTCTCTAACCAAATCATTCTTTAGGAAACCATATTGCAGACCAAAAAACACCATCAATAGTGGAATTAGAATTAATTAGTTACAATGGTGGGGGTGATGACACATTCTCACACTCACGTTGTTTGTCCAATAAAAAATAGAAATGGCCCGGTGGGGACAAAGGCAAGATTGAAATGTGAGATGTGGTCTCATATAGCGTCAACCCTTCACTTCTAAGCAACGACGTTAAGAAATCCATATGTTTAGATATGCCTTGGTGTCTAATTGGTTCGTCTCCACTCTCCTCAACCTAATCCTTCAGTTCCAATTGGGCAGTTCCACACACACACAAATATGATGTTGATAAATCGCTATTTGCTCTCACATAAACAAAAAATAGGACATTATATCTAACCAGCGGATAAGGGTGCCTCCTTCTTAATATATGTCAAAAACTAGCATTAATACTAAAGTTAAAAAAACAAAATTGCAATTATTTTTTTCAAAATTAACTTTAATATATATGATTTTGTCCCAAAATTAATATATAGTTGCGATCCGCCCATGCAATCTTCTCCCAAGTTCATAGTTTCTTCATTTGTCCTCTTATATATATATATATATTTTAAATGCTCAAATCCCACTAGAACAATTAACTAGTTCAATTTTAACATTCATCATAAATCAGTTGTTTTTATTCAATGAATATGCACATTCATTAAATGTGCACATTATGGTCCAAAAAGTATGTTAATTTTTCTATTTTTTTATTATACAATTTATTTTTACTTTTATATTTCAGTACAAACAATTTATATGTGCACATACAATTTATGCATATCCATTATACAATTTTGAAATAGCTTTAGTACTGGCGGACGGCTGTTCATAATAATGAAATGGGTTTGAAGTAGCTGGCGTGTATTTTGATCAATGCAATTGGCTTGGCTCACGTAGTAATAATGAAAAGCCAATGTAGTGAGGAGGTACAAGATTACTCTCCATTTTTGACCAAGTTCAACGTTGTCTTTTTTCAATGTTGTTATTTCTGATTGAATTGTGAGGGGGACTAGAACGGAATCAATGTTCGGATAAGGAACTATAACGTTGTAATAATACAAGTAGAGTGAACTCAAAGGCAAGCTTAAAATAGATAGTGATTTGAAGGCAAAAAAGGGCAAAAAAACAGTTATAAATGAATGAATGAATTGGAGGTGAACATGTGTGGCTCTAATAATGAATCCTTAAATGGCAAGACAAGAAGAGAGGGTCCTCTTTAATCGCCATGCCATCATACCACATTGCGGACAAATTTTCCGTTCAAACATTAACTAAAACTATTATTCAGCATAGCTATAATGGTGAAACGAAAAAGAAAAATCACTGAAAAGAGATTTCTGAATCAGAAACGAAAACAATTTTTGGACAAGGTCAGGGAAAATGATGGTCAAGAAAGATGGGATATATGAGATTGAAGTGGGTTCTACCACTAGTGCATGCTAATGATACTTTACAAAGAGAATTCCAACTTCAAGTCCTTCAACATCATGTACACAAGGAGATGTGGTGTTAAAGCTAGACACTGGATTGTTCCTCCATGCATTTGTCACCAAACCCCTTTTAAAGGGGATTGCAACGTGAGGTTCAAAAGAACCAAAAAGATGCAGCGAGGGTTCTCCACTCATACTCACATTTGTCAGCTGCTACAATGAGAATTAACCACAACGCAACACTCCACTGATCTTGACAACAGCTAGCCTTTGAGTCTTCACAGCAAAAACCAACTCCACCTCCTTTGACCTGGACTTTTGAATAGTACACCAGACCCTCTCTTCTTTTGGACAAGAATACTCCAAACCCTCTTAATATTTACCATCATTTATTTTCGTCAGATATAATTAAAACTCAATTCAAAGGTTAA
>CAODLS010770230.1:0-17343 GCA_948243855.1 Flueggea neowawraea
TTACAAATTCACACCCCATTTAGTAAATCTTCTACCATGTCTCTCTCCTTGATGTCTGATGCTTTCTGCCTTGTTCATCCTTGACCTTGTCTCTATGTGTCTTGACCTTTTTCTCTTTAATCTGGATGCTCGTCAATGTGCGTAGCACCAACTACTGTGTACGTAAAGAACAGTCTGATGCTTTCTGCCTTCACTGCCATACACGTCTACGTGCTTTGTAAGCTCTGCTGTGTACGTAGAACATAGTGTGCGTCCTTCAACGTGCTTAAATGACTCATAAGGTGCTTTGTGGCTAGATATGAGCAAGTATGTAGCTTTGCACCTATTTCATGTATGTTCTGCATTCATCATCATCAAAACTGAACTCAACAATCTCCCTCTTTTTGATTATAACAAAACATACATAAATTTTAACATCTATTCAACAATGATAAACAAATTGATCAAGGATTTTAGTTTTTGTCACTTGGTTTGCTCAATCCAAACATACATAATGTTCAAAGCATAAATGATACTAATTGTAATAGAGAGGATACCGATTGTAAATGATTCAAATCAATAAAGATGTTAATTGTAAATGATAACACATACAATCAAATTCATGCACACTTCTCTGCCTTTTCGTATCATAAAAAAAGATATGCAAAAATTAGCACTTCTCCCATTTTTCAAAGAAAATATGGTTGAAATCATTTAGCAGAATTAGTTCCTCCTATGTGAAAGATACTTTCTTTGAAATCATTTTAAAAACAAAACTCCCCCTGAATGTTTCAGAATATGCACAGAGAGTAAAAAATTATCTCCCCTTTTGAATTTCAAAAAAATCAGTATATGCATTCAACTTAAAAATGTATTCAATCAATCAAATGATGAAACAACATATAAAAAATATATAAATGTTTGAGCTCAGGGAAAGGGTACCACATTTTCGATTTTCTCCTTGTCCTTGATTGCAGTCAAGCAGATTCCTCCAACTTCATTTTCATTACTGGAACTTGAATCATCAGCAAGAATCTTTTTTTTTTCTTCTTTTGCTATGCTTTTCAGGTATGGGCAGTCCGGTCTAGCATGACCATGTTCATTACATTCATAGCAAATGAGCTTGCTCTTTTTCTTACTGGTTTTCTTTGCCTATTTTTCCTTGCTGAGAAGAAATTTTATCTCTTCATGGTCAGCTTCCTCTTCCTGATCATCCTCACTTGAACTTTCAATATATTTTGAGGATGCCTTGAGAGCGATGCCAATATCCTTTTTCTTTTTCTTTTTGCCTGCATTTTCGTCTTCCAAACCCATTTCATGTGTGAGTAAGGATCCAAGCAGTTCTTCCAAAGGCAATGAGTTCAGATCTTTGGCTTCAAGGATGATATCTTTCTTGGAAGCCCATGATTTGGGCAAAGATCTCAGAATCTTCCTCACAATCTCAGAATTTGCATACGATTTTTCAAAAGATTTGAGGCCATTGATGATGTCTTTGAATCAATCGAACATGTCTTGAATGGATTCATCCTCCTCCATCTTGAACATCTATTATTTATGAACAATGAGGGAGATCTTGTTCTCCTTGACTTGTGAGGTGCCCTTATAAGTAATTTTCAGAGTTTTTCAGATTTCATGAGCATTCTCACACTACTGAACTTTGTTGAATTGAGATCTGCTTAATGCACAGAAAAGGATGTGCATAGCTTTGTTGTTGTAGCTCACCATCATTTTGTTTTGATCTGTTCATTCTTTTTTTGGTTTGATCCTTTCAACACCATTTGTTGTCTTCTTGGGAATATAAGGTCCAGTTTCCACAGCATCCCAAATTTCCTCAGCTTCGCACTTGAGAAATACTATCATTCTCGTCTTCCAATATCTGTAATCACTGCCATCAAAGAAATGAGCATTGTTAATTGCCAAACCTTCATATCTGTAAATATCATTTGAAAATGTCATTTTTGGAATCTTTGACTCTTTGGATGTTAAGTCAAAATAAAATATCAAGAGCATTGTCTCTGATACCAATTGTAAAGTCCAAAAATGCAGTGGAAATGACACACTCAATAATGAATTAAATGCAAATGTAAATCAAATAAAGAAAGTAAATGAGTGTAAGGGAGAGAGAAAATCAACACTCAATATTTATAATGGTTTGGTCCCCTTGACCTACGTCTACTCCTCTAAATTCACTAGAGAGTTCAATCAACTATCTCCTCACTTCCGGGTGGAGGGAAACCGTTTATAACAACTTGTTTTTGCGGGATATACAAGCAAACCGTAATACCTTGTTTTTACGGGATTAACAAGAAAACTGTTACATTTGTTTTTAGGACAAAACAAGCAAACTACATCTCTAGTTTTTACAGGATCAACTAGGAAACTGAAACTCTAGTTTTCAAAGGCTTACTATAAAACCTATCTACCACAAGCAAATAACTTTGCTTGTTACAAAGTTAACCTAAAGATGTAATATATTAAAGCTCACACCAAACCAACCCAACAAAAGGATAACAAGTAAATAGCTCAAGAAGGGTTGTAAAGGTAGAGAAGAGAGATAGAAATATTAGTAAGTGTTAGAAAAGGTATCTCTCTTTTCTCTTTTGTTTTTGGACGTCTATTTATAACTAATTTTCGAAATATAGTCGTTGGGGCCTTGAAATAGCCGTTGGAGAATAAGACAAATTCTGCTCAGTACTAATGTCACCCTTTACTACGTGCGTTGTTCTTCTTCTACGCGCGTAGTTCTTCGTTCCATCTGAGTTCTACGTGCTGTGTATGCAAGTCTACGTACATTGATGGAACTCTAGTGGTCTCGACTTTATGTAGATCAACATCTATGTGCATTGCTTCTTTACTGCGTGCGTTGATCTTGAGTTTTGTGTGCATAGTACTACTTTCTACTTGCATTGCTTGAATTCCAGAATGAACATTTTCCACCCAGTGGCTTCCTGTGTGCGTTGCATTGTGCTCTGTATGCGTAGACGTCTGATCAACCTCTACACTTTTAATTTTGCATGTAATTTGTGTTAGAGATATTCAAATTCAAATTTCTGATAAGCGTCTTGGCCTTGTCAGCTAGTCTAGCTCATCTCTTCTACGTGTGTTGCTGATCTCTTCTGTGTGCGTAATGTTTCTCTTAGAAGATCACACTTTTCTCATCAGAGTGCCTTGTTCATCCTTCAACTTATCGCTACGTGCCTTGACCTTTTTCTCTTTAATCTGGATGCTCGTCAACGTGCGTAGCACCAACTACTGTGTACGTAAAGAACAGTCTGATGCTTTCTGCCTTCACTACCATACAAATCTACGTGTTTTGTAAGCTCTATTGTGTACGTAGAACGTAGCTGTGTGTCCTTCAACGTGCTTAGATGACTCATAAGGTGCTTTGTGGCTATATATGAGCAAGTCTGTAGCTTTGCACCTATTTTATGTATTTTTTACATTCATCATCATCAAAACTAAACTCAACAAGATATACATTCAGCTTACTCGAGTAAACCAAAATGATTACTTGAGTAAGACATATTATCCGATTACTCGAGTAAGATATATGCTTATTCAAGTAAGACGCATATCCAGACCCAGAATTTATCCAACTCTAAAAATACGATTTAACTCCACTTAACTCAATTCCAACCAAGCTTAATTATTTAAATTAATGTTCTATCTATACCCATAAACCATCAGAACCTCATAAATCATTAAATCTCTCACCAACAGATCCGAAATCAATCAAAAACCATAATTTGTTCATGTTCTTAAGCAAATTCAACTATTTCAATAACAAACCAAGATTAATTTGATACAAAGCAATCTAACTCGATCCATATCGTCAAGTATCAAAGCTCAGACTTACTCACGTTTAAGAACAATCGATTACAACCACAGAATTTACATCCTAAAGATGCTATATGAACCAGAAATGAGAAAAAACAAATAAGAGAAGTAATTTTACCTCTGAATCTTGAAGAAATGAATGGAATAACAAAGGTAAGGGAAGAGGAACATCCCTAATGGTTTAGGAAATGTTCTGGGTATGAAAATGATCAACAAAAATCGAATAAACCCACTTAAATACGAGTGCACCGACTGCACCGCTTACCCAAAAACATGGCTTACTCGAGTAACAAGTATGCTTACTCGAGTATGACACTCTCTTCAGCACGAAATCAAACCTTCGTTTACTCGAATAACGACTCCTCTTACTCAAGTAATCCAAGCCTTATTTCACTCGAGTTACATAACATATTACTCGAGTAATTCATGCTTTCGAAAGAAATAAAAATTTCACCTTTACTCGAGTGATCATCTCCTTTACTCGAGTTATCAAGACTTCATAT
This sequence comes from Flueggea neowawraea, assembly GCA_948243855.1. Classification (NCBI taxonomy): domain Eukaryota; kingdom Viridiplantae; phylum Streptophyta; class Magnoliopsida; order Malpighiales; family Phyllanthaceae; genus Flueggea; species Flueggea neowawraea. The sequence continues at coordinate 4,320 of CAODLS010770230.1, forward strand.
TACTCGATTAACACTTCATTTACTCGAGTAATCACGCATCTTTCCCAACAAATCTTAAATTCACTCAAGAATTCATCCAAGAATCAAGCGGGCCATTACAAACCGGCCCTGGCATATGAAATTAAACTTAAAATTCTAATAAATGTCAATTATTTTTTTTTTATAATTGAATTGTTCTATTTTTATTACAATCTAATTAGCTAAATTGTGTTTTTGTTGTTTTTTTAGGTTCTATTGTATGGCGAAAATAACACTGAATTAGAAGGTATTAACGACGAAATCAGGTTCTACTATTCTTTTTCATTTTTATAATTAACTTTTATTTTTTTTATTGAACTCTAAACTAGCTGCTTTTTAAGATGTTCATTAGAAAAAATAAATCTGGATTTGAAAACGTGAAAAGAAGAGGAAAATTGAAGAATTAATTCAATTCCAAAAAAGTGCACTTGATAGATTTGTCATCAATACAAAACACCAAATACAAGAAAAACCAAATGAAGATTTGAATGAAAATTTAATAGAAAATTATGAAGAAATTTTTTAAGAAGATAATTTGAATTCACTAGAAAATGATGAAGAATATGAAGACAATTTAGGTAATGGAACAATCGACAATAATGAAGATGTCAATAAAAAAGACGAAATAAATTTAAAAAAATATATATGATCCAACATGTTGGGATACTATGGATTCAAGCCTAATTGATTTATTAGTTGGGAAAGGTCCAATTAGACAAGACATAAATTTTCCAATATATAAAAATTCTAGACATTTTTTTTTCGGCTTATTATATTCAAAAATTACCAAACAGAGAAAAACATGATAGAAAATAGCTAATATATTCAAGAGTTAGATAGAGTATTTTGCTTTTGTTGTAGATTATTGAATTTGAAATCAAATACTATTTAATTAATAAAAGGGCTTTAAAATTATTTTCGCCTAGAGCCCTTAAGGTTCTTAAGTCGGGCCTCTTGGCCTTTCACATCATCTTCATACACATTTAACTTTATGTTGTTTTCATCCCTCTAACACTTCATTAATAAGCTTTTGAATTGTAACTATTTGATTAATGGTGAGCTTATGAAGTGTACTACAAATATTAGGTGTTCTCATAAACTTATAATTTGAGCATTTAACCTTATTTTTGGTTCTAAACCTTTTGGACAGCCGGACCTAACTTTCTTAGAAGTTGCTTTTTTGAACACTCTCTTGGACAATCATATCCGTTTTGATAACTTAATCGTCTTGGAAACCTTGACCTTGGCACCTTATCTTTACACAAGAAGATGTTGATAATAAAGACTCTTGCCAAGACTTCAGATAGATATAGGTATAGCTACAAGCTGATTTTGATCCGAAACTAGACCGAAATTGGTCCATGAGAAATCTAACCAAAATTAGACTATTCATATTCGTATCGTTATTTTATTTATCTAATTCTTATAAATTAGATTTTGTCAAATTTGGTGATCAAATTAAAAATTATACTTTATAAAAAATTCTAGTTGATTTGAGGTTTTATAAAAAAAAATTAGGGACAAAAGAGAATAAATTGCATTATTTAAATATTTGCTTCTGAATTTTATTTTCTTAACTTGTGACAAGCATTATTCAGGGATGATTATCTTTTTCTTATTTAAAAATAGTGAAAATTTGGTTCTACTAATTGTTTTAAAAAAAATTTATTAAATGTTTGTTTAGTTATATATATATAATGGGAGAAATATGCAACATAATTTTTATAAAAAGCAATAGGGTAGATTGAATGGACGGTCGTGGAGTAATTTTTTTATAAAAAAAGGGGAATACGGATGATCAGTTGTAATTTATTCTTATTGGGTGTGACTATATAGACTATCTTTCTATTGTAGAATTTTCAATAGAGTCATAACTAAATTCGATAAAATGATCAAATTTCATTATTGTAGCACTCGGCAAAACCCAAATGAACAACTGACTATCAACAACCTTGCTCAAATGCATGGCTAGACCCAGCTATCACAAAGACAACAAACTAGAGATGTTGCTCAAGGCCGTGGAGTAAATGCAACATGCAAACACACAAAAAAAATTCGATTAAACGAATAAACGTAGAGGCAATGGAACAAACACACATGAATGTGGAGCACCAAACCTTATAAACCCAAGAGATATATAACAATGTACTTGAGTGGACAGTGCAAAATCAATAAAATAACTCATTTTAAATCACGAATTTCTTGAAATTGCAATAAAACATTTCATAATCAAATTTTTAATTTTAACAAACATTTCATTTGGTGATCCCTTTGTCCTTTAGTTTGGCTTTTATTTTGGGTTGGGAAGGACCACCATTTACGTACATACTGCAACAACCTAACTCGAGCAACTAAATTAATTTAATAAAAACAAGCTTGTATCTTCCTTCACTTGATCAGTACTTGTTGTGTGGAGCTCCTTTCAGCTGTGGATGTTGTTGTGGATGAGCAAGGCCAGAACTCTGCTCTTTTCACCTTTGAGATACTCTCTAACACTCCAACCGGCGACACGTGTCCCATCACGGTTACCATTTTGTTCTCTAAATCTATACTAAATGATGTTACCCCTACAATTAAACAACAAAAAAACCTTAAGCACAAAATCATGATAATTAATTAATATTGCAACAGATCAGAGTACGATTAATTATTATTAATTGTAATTACCCTCCATTTTGGTCAGATGTTTCTTCACCTTGCCAGCACAACCTTGACAATGAAGAGCAACTCGCATTACCACCACCTGCATATTCAACACTTTCAATATCATTTCTCATTATGAGCTCTAACAAAATAAATATATCGCTTTTTCTCCAAGAATTTAAGCTTTTATTCTAATAATCAATTTTAACAATATTCTTATACTCCCCTGATTAGTCGTTATTGGGCGAACTTAATTTAGTGACACATTACTCCTTCGTATCTCAAATAAATTATCATAATTACCATTTTTTAATTAAGAAAATTTTCTATTGTTTTCTGAAAATTTTGAAAATAGAAATGGAAAAATAAAAAACTTTTCTATTGAAAACTAAAGCTAGGTTTAGTTGAAAAAAATAGTTTTCTGTTTTATTTTTGTTTTCTAAAATAATATAGAAAATAATGGAAAATTTTAGTATTGCATGAACAAATTTTTCATTTTTTCATTTCTGTTTTCTAGTTTTTTAGAAAAAAATGAAAAATTTTCACAACTAAACAGGCCAAATTTTTTTGTTGTTTTCTATTTAATTTAAAAAATAAAAACAAAATAAAAAACATGAAACAGAAAATTATTTTTTCAACTAAATATAGCCTAAACTTTGATTCTAATAATCAATTTTAACGATATTCTTATGGTACCCTGATTAGTCGATATTGAGAGAAGTTAATTTAATGACACTTCGTAACTCCTTTTTATCTCTAATAAATTATTGTAATCTAAAAACATATCGTAATTACCATGTACCAACGATTACAATTTGTATTGAAAGAAGACATTATTTTGGTTTTCCCCTGCTAAAAATTGAATTAAACTCTAAACCATTATACTACAAACCTATGTAATATTTAAATTTTTTTAATACAGACGTTCAGCTACTTTATATATGAAGAGAAAAAGTCTCTTATTGGAGGCTAATTTATTAATTTCAAAACGTTCAACTAATTTTGTCCTGTAAGTAATGCAACTGTAAATAAATAAACTCCCGATAAAATAAATAAATAATAAATAAATAAATGACTGCTAGGGAGGTGGGCACCATATATATTACTATTGGCTATGAATGGTACTGTGGTAGGTCGAAAATGTGGAAACCAATTATGAGGTATGGCACACTGACATAAATGGACACGACAAGCTTATTATTACATTATTATTATGATGAGTTGATGTAATTTTTATTTGTATCCCACCATTTTGTCGTATAGACTAACATATAATTTTGGATTGATTTTGGAGTAGGTTGTCCAAATCTATCAACACCAACAATAATACTAATAATCTTACGTTCCCCTATGCTTTCATGCGGAACTCCTATGGACATATAAATCTTCACGTGTCACACTATGTTTATCCTTATACATTCACCAAAATAGTATACTAAGGATTCAAAAAATAATTTAAATAGAAATTAATTACACTTATTTTGAAAATTAGAATATACATATATATATATAATATTAAATATATAACATTCTTCTTCAATATAATCCAACCAAACATAATGATGAATAACGAAATTGCTTAGTACCTTATATAGCTGTTAATAATTTCTATTCATGTCCTTGATTTGATATGATTCCTTAAAATTTCTTTGAAGTGTAAAAAGCAAAGAGATCTACCTTGTTATAGCGACCAATACAATGCCTAAAATGTGATCTTGCAATTAGGGTTACATCAATGTGAAGATCAAATCAATCCCAAATTAGGTAGCTTTTTTCTTGATAGGTTTTGTATTTGCTCTACTTAAAATTGAATTTTCGATTTGTTATAGCACTGGTGTTGACTTTAATACTAATGAACTACAAACTTTCGACTCTTTATAATACTAGAGTTGATTATAGTAAAAATGAGCTACAAGTCTATTCGTCCAAACTAGCTAGTTTTATAGGAGAAATGCACTTCAAATCACATCTTGAAAATTTCTAATCAGTAGTGTCCGAGTCGTTTCTTCTGAATTGCATTTGTGGTCCATATACATATATGAAGGACTTATCCATCACGAAGACGAAGACCTATACATGTACATGGCCCATGACGAAGACCAGCCATTCATTTTAACTGATCTCTCTCTGCAACAATGCCTAAAACATGATCTAAGACACTGAGTTATTTACAGCTAGTTGGAGGGTTCGATTTTCAGTGATAGTCTAACAAGAAAACATGGAACTAATATAATTTCAAACATATAACATTAATGTTAACCAAAAAATTCAAGAAGTTTAATTAAAAGTAGCAAAGTTATTAATGATTGAACCTGGAAAACCTGGTCGGAAGAAGGCAATGGAGGAGGAGGCTTCAAGATGGGTTTAGGTTTAGGACGATCACGAAGATTACTAGTAGTGTCTTGTCTCTTGTTGACGGAAGAAGAGACAAGAACTGATCTGTTATTAGACGGAGCAAAGCTACGAGACCGAACAAGTTTAGAGTAAGCTGCAGAATGGTTTATCAAGGGATTAGCAGAGTTATGATGATCAAGAAGTTGAAGTTTTCTTGGAACAATGACAGAACGTGGGTCAGCAACGTTGCAAACAGCAGTTGCAGAAGTGGAATGACACATGAAAACTCTCATCTTCTTACTTGTCTTCATGTTCGTGGCTGTAGCTTCAAGTGAACACACACAGAGAGACTACGGAGAGTGAGTTTGGAAGTGATAAAGATGGGTTTTTGAATGTTAAAAATGTGGGGTTGGATGAGTTTATAATGAAGAAGGTGAGTGAGAGAGAGTGAAAGTGAAAGGAGAGAAATGGGACTAAATAAAAAGTGAGGAGGGTAATGGAAATGCATGGGAGAATTAATGAGGTAACTAATAAGGGTTGAGTGGCAGTTCGATCTGTACTGCGTCTGTGAGTGATACTGTGTGTATTGTTTTTTATGCTTTCACTCTTCCTGGCTTCTTCTCTTCTTACTCTCCTATAATTAAACTCACTCTTACTCTTACATTCTACGATTAATTCATCTTGTGATTGTAACCCAGTAACTTGGAAAAAAATTACAATAATAACGATAATAATAATTGAGGTTCTGACCCTTGTAATTCTTGTCAATTTTACATATTCATGATCCGGTTATTGGTTAGCTGCACTGCTGCCTTGTATAATTAATGAGGTGATCTCACATCAGAATGATCATAGAATTTTGACTATTTTATTAATTGCATTAAATTATTATGAGGTGTTCTCTAAAATTCGATCTTGATACTTACAATGATTTCGTATTCGAGTCAAATAGGATTTTTTTATATATTTGTTTATGAGATTTGAATTTAGAAAATGATTTACAATCTTTGTTTGTTTACCAGTTGAATTACTCTTATGGTCTCAAATAGGATTTTATAGACAGTAAAACTCTTATTATCGAATTTTAGAATTTATCAATACTAAGACTTGAACTCGAGAATCTAATCAAGAGAGGACATATTCATTCACCTACTATAGTCTTTGGTAGTTTTCTCATAAGTAATCTACTAATTAATCTAGTAAAACCAATAGGCTGTTGTTGAGTAATTGTTTATAAGAACTGTGTTTAGTTTGATATTGAATAGTAAAATGGATCGCAATGAGGCAAATTCAAATTGTACATAACATTGCAACATTAGTAGTTAAGCAAACACAAAATACATTGTTTAAAACAATGAATTCCTCGGACAGCAGTGTGAGTAAATAAATCTTCTGACAGAAGGGAAATAAATATTACTGAACAAGAACGTACTTGGGATGGGGAAGAAATGGTCAAAAGGAATATAGCAGGGGGAAAGGGGAAAGAAAGAGCAGTTGAAGTGGCAGCAGAGAGCAAACAATAAATGAAGGAATTCACAGAGAAGAGGTGGTTGTAAATGCAGACTTATCTCCCCCACTTCGTCGATTCCTTTTCATCTCTGATCTCTCTCACGTGCTTACACATTTTGGGTCTTTAATGCCTGAAATTGACCTCCCATATTACAAGTTTATTTATTTATATTGCAGGAACTGCCAACCTGGGTGTTGGCGCAGTTGGCTAGCCCCCAGGTCTTATAGCTTCTGAGTGATCCTGGGGTCGAGAGTTCGAGACTCTGTCACCCCATTTCCCTTTTTTCTAATCCAACTACTGCTTCTCATTGCTCTTTATCGTTGCCTGTATACTGTATAACCAATGATCTTCCCTCTTAATGGAAGAGGACTCAACATGACATCTTTTATGGCAATAAATGATAAATCATCACTTTATTGTTAGATTTTTTGGAATAGGAAATTTTTAAAATCTGTTTCAAATCGAAGCTTGACTTATTAAATGTTCTCCAATCACAAATAAACTAGTCCATTCCAAAACTTGTTCACAAGTTGAGCCCGTTCATGAGCTTTGAAACCGAGTTTTAAATTATTCAAATTTAACGCATTACATATTAAAATTGCATATCAAAATTTAAAACTTGTATAGACTTGAGTGGTTTATATAAGAGTTAAACATTAACGAGATCTTATTAGACCAAACACTGAACCACTCACGAACAACTTGATTCATTTACACCCAAAACACAATTCTTCTGGTAAAACTCAAAACCACGAGGTTATGCTTTGCATCGCCATCAGGATCATAAAGGCACGTTTAAAACGAAGCTGCTGCAAACTAAGTCCCAGCCATGTTACAACCATAATTCATAATCACGACACCAAGACACCCAAACAATTAAAACGAATGAACAACCAACATACTGGATATATGGAACAATTCTGTCCATTAACGCTACCCACTGTACCGGTTGAGGTTCCTGTCTATAGAAATCAAATTTCACAACACAACACACACGGCCTTATGCTCAAGAATTCTTGAATTAAGCAAATCTTGAAAAATATTTCAGTGATCAAATTGACACCACTTGGCATCTAATAACAAAGATACCACAAAGTATGCAAGGAAGCTATGCTTTATGAGACCAACTTCCACAAAAAAAATGGCTGCAGTCGACAGATCCTGCCAAAAGCATAAAATTATCAGAAGGCTCAAGTTTTACTCAGTTACAGGTATGTAGATCCCAACAATTTCTGTTCTTCTTTTCACACTCATGCTTTCGAAATCTGATGCACTTTGGGTGGATGTGGATCTTCAAAATCCCCCTAACTTGATGATAACAATGAGCTTAGCCCAAGAATTTTAGAAGAGACTACATATCAGGCAAACCATTGACATTCTAACTACAATAATGTCAGCAAGGTCAGTGGAAAAGAAAATGCAGGCCAACCCACCCACAGTTGAAGCCAAAAGTATCAAAACAAGGTTGGGGAATATGCTATAACTATGATGAACCATATTTATTCATCAATGTAAAAGGTTGTTTTGGTTGGAAGTGAAGGATTCTAAACACTCAATGAAGTGGACAACAAAACACCAGCAGAACCTTCACATCCCTGCATGCATTTAGAGTTACATAACTTTTGTAATTTAATCGTTTACTGGATCACTTCAGCTGGTACGAATATAGAGTTCTAGAACCAGAATAAAGCAAATCTGAATATTCCTCCTCAAATCTGTCAAAAAAGAAGAAAGAAACCCTTCTCAATTAGTTTACTAATTCCACAAGATCGGAGGGTTCTCTCTTGAGACCTTAGCACCTCAACAAGATCGGAGAGTTTTATCTAATAAGCCCTTATTCACAATTTCTTCTTCTAAGAGAAGAAATTCATCAACCAGACTAATAGACCCTATTTGCAAGCTCACTACATATACACAATAAACTCATGGTAACAAGACCATTAGTTAACAACTGCATTTCCCAACAAAAAATATCTGCCATCTATTATAGAACTTGATTTCAGCTTATTGACACAATGAGTATTAGATCTAATATCATATAAGTACAAAAGTAACAGAAGTAATATGAAAAACAGAACTGACTTGGCACCACAGCTTTGATTTGGTCAGGATAACCAGAATTACTGGCAACCAAATAACTTAAAGATGCACCCTTATCTTCGATTTGATTCCCAAACTGACTCAACTTATCTTGGATCACGTCATTGAACTGCTACCCCTTTGTTTGTAGCTGATAGCACGTATACACCATCTAGTAGTCACCACAATGAAAGAAAAATACACAAATGAGGTCTAATATTTAGCAAAAACAGAAACCAAATCAATGCCAAATATAAATCACCACTAATTACCCTCATCCTCTCCGGTGAATTCACCACTGTATCTCGCACGGAGAGCTTCAAGAAAGAAGATACCAGTACTTAAATTCTGGGGACGGATAAGTGATGCAGAGAATTTTCCAGTGGACACCAATCCCTGCCTGAATAACCTTCTACTAGTGTCAATTCGGCAGGGATCCGTAGCAGGCTGTGTTCTACACCCTAGCTTGAAACTATCAAGGCGTTGACGCCATTTAGTTGTGATCTACACCGGAAACAGCAAATCCTACAAATTCTTACCAACGAAAACAAAGATAACTACCTAATTGTACCACCAAGCTTAAGGGTAGACAGATATTTTATGAACAGAACTCATGACATCAGAGAGGTGTTGCAATAGAATATACAGTTTTGCCCGCGAAGGAATGAGCTTTGCCGCAGGCATGTTCCTACCCAGCTCGAATCTTTATTATAATTAAAAAGATATCTACAAGCCGGATGATTCAATAGAAAGCACAAAAAGCAAGCTTAGCATATATTTTTTTTAAGTATAAAGAGGGCAAGAATCCTTAATAGGAGAAAAACCACCATCACTACAGCAGCCATAAACAAGACACAAAATGCTTTAGAACTGGGAAAAGAAGATACCTAACCTTATCCCACCGATTAGAGCTAAGAATCCAAAACCCATAATTCTTTACCTTCCCCATCAATCTCTTAATTCACCACCCAAACACCAACACCATCCCCAACATAAAACCATCCTCCAAAACATTCCAACCGAATGTTTTCACTCCCAAATTTCTGAAAATTACTTCTGCCCATCAATGGCCAAACAACACCGGAATTACCCCGACAGAAAAGACGTAACCAACCCCTTTTGGTGGTGTGCCGCAATAATCTGCACCATCATCACCATCGGCGTCATCATCGTCGGAATCATCGTCTTCGTCGGCTACCTAGTAATCCACCCCAGAGTCCCAAACATTAGCGTCGTCGATGCTCGTTTGAATCAATTCCAGTACGACTACACCGGTGTCCTCATCACGCAAGTAACAATCGTTCTAAGATCACAGAACGATAACAGCAAAGCACACGTGAGCTTCTCGGGATTGAAGCTCAACCTTATCTTCGATGGTACAGTGATCGCGATATTGCAGGCGGGAGAGTACAATGTATCGAAGCATAACCATGTCGATTTCAATTTTGTTGCCACGTCATCGCCGATATCGCTCGACCCACAACAGATGCAGACGGTGGATGCATCGTTGAACCAAGACAGAGTCCGGTTCGATTTGAAAGGCGATGCGAAGGTGAGGTGGCGAGTCGGTTTGTTGGGTTCGGTTCGGTCGCCATTCACTTGGAATGCCTGCTCGAGTTTCGCCGGTCCGATGGAAGCTATATTCCTTCGCCTTGTACCTCGAAAGCCAAATGATTTGTACATATTTTATCCTTTTGTTACCAAATTTCTGAACCTTGCATACAGAAAGAAAGGGGGCAAAAATTCGTATACAGGTTAGAAGAGAAGCAGTTCGAGATTTTTATTTTCTTCTTTCTTTCTCAGAATAACCATTTCCCTAATTCTGTGATATTTTTTTTTGAATAGACTCCATTAATCAAAGCAATTTAGTGCTGCAAATGTTGGATTATTAATGGGGGAAGGAACTGAATCGCTGAACCTGAAGCACGGAGATGATCAAACAAATTAGAATTTGGGAATTTAATTCTTTGATCCCTCAAGTTTTCCATTATTAATACTTACATCCCTGTGATTTGAAAACTGACGGAGACGATGTATAGGGACCTAAACAGCTATTTTTGAAACAGGACAAACTAAATGGATAAATAAATCGTGAAAGCTCGGGAACAGTTGGTAATTCCCCCAACATTTAATGTTGATCGTAAAGAGAAAACAACAATATTATTAGTCAATTTAATTCCAATACCAAGTTAAAAATACACATAAACATTTTATTAACTGACATTTTTTCACTAAAAAAGAGGACGACCGACGGTATTATACCACCCATCTTTAACTGTTGGACGTGATTATACGAGTCTCCTCCGTTGTGGTAGATATAGTTCACATTTTATAATTAAAATTTTTTCACTAAAAAAAGAGATTATACCCATCCTTAATTGTTGAGCGTGACTTTATAAGTCTCCGGCAGATTTAGATCACATTTTCTAGCTAACATTGTTAATGTTATTGTACGCTTTCTAATTAATTAGAAATAAAAATAAAGAAACGACAAATAAATCAATCAATAAATGTTGAGCACTTGAGCTTTGGTTACGCCGTCTCTCTCTTCCCTTCGTTTCTTGATTCTTAATCTCTTCCTTCTTCCTCTTCTCATCTACTTTCAGCTCTCTCCTAATCCTACACTGACCAACTCCAAACCAGAATCCATTTTCCACCAATCTTTATTTATTGATTTTTGTTTTTCAACCACATCTCTATCACTCCCCAACCGTTGAAACCTATTATAGTCCATCCCAAAATGTCTTCACTGTCTCTTCAAGGCATAAAGGTACCGTATTTTCTTCAATTTCTTCACTTTTTTTGTGAATTCCTTATTTTCTTGGTAGAATACGTGAATTCTTTGTTGATTCCTCCTTTCTTTGTATTCTTAACTGTAAAAACTTTGCAATTGACGAAAATCCTCAATTTGTTTAATTTAACTTCTAAATTCTTGATTTGGAAATTTAGAAGATAATGAATTTAATGGGTTGCCAATGTGTTATTATCCTCAGCTATGGAAGTAGTTGTATAACGAAAAGGTCAAATTAATTGGAGCTTGATTCTTGACATGTTAGTTTGAAGTTTAGCATAGTTTTAGTAGTGAGTAGAGTCAAATTCGAGTTCGAAAATTTCGGCATTGAATTACCTGATTAAGTTCATCTAGATGATGTTGCTGAGTTTAATATTATGCATGGGAAGAAGCTAAAACTTTGTATTCTCTCTAGGGTTGTTTCACTGATTCTCTTTTCTTTTAAAGAATAGTGTTTTGGAGACATGAGTTTGGTGAAAGTAGGAAGTTTGAAGGCATAAAATGATTACCCAGTTGGTTTTTGAAAATAAATCAACTGCAGTTGTGAGTTATGGATATTTTTGTGATCGAGTCTTATTTGGAATTGCTAATTATCATAGTGCATACCGCATTTACGTGAAAATTTTACTCGTTGACATTTGAATAATTTTTCCTGATAAGATGGACAAAGTGCGATAGACTATTGGTTTATTGTTTTCTCTTGCTAATCACATGTCCAAAAGTGAGGCATAATGTGTCAGCCTTAATTTTCTGATGTAATTGACATGTGAGATTGATGCTCATAGCTTCCTTTTCTTGTTATTTTAACTCTGTTCTAAGCTCAGATGTGGAACAACACTGCTTTAGTCCTGAATATGTAACTGAGTGGAAGTTATAGTGATCTGAAAGTTGCTCATGGGGGCAGTATTAAGCTTAAATAGTTCGAGAACTGGTGCTGGTGAACATTTTCAGGTGTCACAAAATGATTCTTGCAAGAGACGGAGATTGTCCTCAAACATTATTGAGGATAATGCAAGGCTGATTCCTAGTCTTCCAGATGAGATATCAATTCAAATCCTTGCCAGAATTTCCAGGATATATTACCTGAAAATGAAACTAGTTTCCCAGGCTTGGAAAGCGGCCATTGTCAGTGTGGAGCTGTTCAATGTGAGAAAAGAACTTGGAACAACAGAAGCATGGCTTTACATATTGACAAAAGTTGAATATGATAAGCCCTTATGGTATGGTTTTGACCCTTTGTCTAGAAGATGGCAAAGGTTGCCTACAATGCCAAGTAATGCCTTTGAAACTGAATCTAGAAAGGGGTTGACAAAGGCTGGAGTGTGGAATGTTGTAAGTTCAAGTATCAAATTTGCAGATGTGATAATGGGTTGGCTTGGAAGGAGGGACCCAGTGGACCAAATACCCTTTGGTGGCTGTGCGATCGGAGCTGCTGATGGATGTCTTTATGTGCTTGGGGGAATATCAAAAGCTTCTGCTTTTAGATGTGTGTGGCAGTATGATCCTGTACAAAATGCTTGGTGTGAAGTGAGTCCAATGTCCACTGCTAGAGCCTTTTGTAAAGCAGCAGTCTTAAACAATAAGCTTTACGTTGTAGGAGGATTTTCTAGAGGCCCCGGTGGTTTGATGCCCCTTCAGTCTGCAGAAGT
>CAODLS010770386.1:0-11078 GCA_948243855.1 Flueggea neowawraea
CCATCTTTGGTTAGTTTTTGTTTTCGAGGGTCTTGAGTTCATTGGTGGGGTCAAAATTACGAAATTCCAAATTTTTATCTAGCCATTTCGGATAGTCAAAATAAAAATGACAAAAATTTCATACACAATAGTACGCTTTCGGGATCTAGTTTGCATGACAGCAATGTTCTAAGAACAAATCATTGAAAAAACCTAGGCTCTGATACCAATGAAGGCATCCACATACCAAATAGACAACAAATATCAATAACGAATAATCAAATAAAGAGGAATCGAGATCCCACCTCTATCTATAGCAGAAGAACGTCAACGGATGCACAAGAACAATCTGTTGCCAGTCGCCAGGAACCAAAAATGATTAATGCCTGGAACAGAGCATGTATGTGCAACCTAAGTGTCACATTACGATCTATATGTTGTAGGAATGAAGGACGAAGCTTTCCTCTATGGCCATTATGGCCGGCGGCTTGAGAGAGATGGGATGGAGAGTTTTGTGCATACTGTTTTTCTTAAATCTACTTAGGGTTTCCTTAAGTGTCAGTATTTATACTGACCGATTTTCTGAACCAATCAAAATCCAAACCCAAATCAAAGTGCAATGTTTAACTAAAACCCATTTGTTAACCAACATAACTAATTCGGGTTTAGGTTCCTCCTATGACCCACCATGAGCGGACCCATTTTCCAACAGTTCATTTGAGAGAAGAATAAATTCATAGATAATATAAAAAGATTAGAGATCAAATTATAAAAAATAAAATAAAAATTATACATCTTTTAAGAGAAAATTATGCATAAAATTGCTATATATTATTCTTAACAAATTAATATACCATGCATTCATAAATTATGCTTCATGCCTTTTCATAATAGTAGTTGCTTGACAATTTCTCGTTTATTTGTGTTATTTTTTAAGATCAATAATAGATATTTAATATTTCTTTTTTTTTCAAATTTAACTATATATATATATATATATATATAACTAAGACATAAAAATTTAATAAAATGACATCATAATAAAATACTACCGTTATTAAACATGCTATAATCTATATTAGACACTCTTTAAAAATCACCATTTTGGAAAGGAAAAAACAATATAACTAGTAGTGTTTGGTTTTGAGTAGATTTTTTTATAATACTATTCAAGTCACGTTCTAAATGAGCAGATTACTTTGACATTTTTTTACATTGTAATTATCAAAACAATCTTTCTAAAACAAACATTATCGTAGATTATAGACTGATGGATCTAGTATACTGTATAATAAAAAAATAACGACACGTTTACATAAATAATAATATAAAAACTCAGTATGGATAATACTAGAGTCAACTCTAGCGCCAAGAGGTCAAAGGTTCGATCTATGGTGGAAACAAGTAAAATAACTTGGAGCGAAATCTATAGTGGTCCCTAGGGTTTGGTGATATCTCTCTTCGGTCCCTACACTTTATAAAATAGCCGCTTCGATCCATCGCCTTTAACTCCGTTAGTTTTACTTAACAGAAAAGATAAAAAGACAAATTTACTCTCAAACCCAACCAACTCAAATCAATTCAACCAAACCAAAAAATCTACCCAACTATTAAACCAACTTAAGTCTAACCAACCCAACCTCTTCTCTTCTTCAAACACTAATCCAAAACCAATTACTGACCAAACCCAATTACCCAAACCAAACCAATCCAACACAACAAACCTAATCATAAAAAACTAACCCAACCTAGCCACCCAAAGTTGTTTCTTCTTCAAATAGCTGACCAAACCCAATTACCCAAACCCTAACACATTCCGCTGTGGTCTCTTTCTCACTCTCTCTCCGATTTCATCAGCCATTGACGCGATCTCTCCACCCTCGTCCTTTCTCACAAAGCCTTATCAAACCCACAGAGCCTTCTTCGACATCTCTCCCACTTTCTCTCCACTTTGTTTCTGTTCGTATCGAAAGAGGAGGCACATCTCTCCTTTGTTATCTCTCTCTATCTCCACTTCATTTCCAGCACAAAATTGCTCTACCAATTGATAAGCCAATTCTCTAGTGGGCGTCACCACCAAAGCGAAAACCTTGAATGGGTTCTCAACGAGCCAGTGCAGAATGGGTTTTAGGTATGCAGTGAGCTTGAACTGCTGTGGTATCTTCATTCCCAACTCCTTAAAGGTTTCAATTGCCCATTCAGAGAGACCTATATAAAAAATAATGGTCTTTTCACTGGTGGTTGAATTGGATTTGGTGTTTGTTGATGATTCCTTCTCTATTTGTTGAGCTTTAAAATATTCTATTTTGAGGGTTTTAGGGCTTTGCAGGATTTGTTTGGTGGGTTTTGACAGTTTGGAGAATAGAGGGAAGTGCTTGTTGACTAAGTGAACGGTTTGAGCATTTCAAGCCTTCCAAATTTTAGCTGATCCAATATTTGAAATTGAACCCAAAATCCAAAATTTCATATTTTTAGCATTGCATGATTCAAAGCCTCCATCTGAGAGTTCGAATTAACTCAGAGGTTTGTGAGTCTTGATTTCAAGTTGAATTTTGTGGAGGTAGATTTTCTTTCCTGGACTACATCTAATTTTCATCTGATTTCAACGGAGATAGACGACTTTTGGATTTTACTTGGATCTCAATTTTGTAGGGTTTGCAATTTTGTTTTCTTTTTGTTGATTGTAGTTTGAATTTGAGATGAAATTGAAATAGTTTATGTTCTTTTGTTGAAAATTGAATGGATTTAATTTGATCGGATTTGATTTTGGTGTTAGTGGCTGCAATAGTGGATGTTGGTGATGGGACTTAGTTTGTTTGGTGGTTTCTGGGTGTGGTGGTGGTGGTGGTGGGTGTGGTTAGGTGAAGTGATTTTGGTGAGTGTGGTTGGAATCAATTTTGTTGGTTTAAAGCTGTCAAAAACCAGAAAAAGATGACAGAGATTAAATTATAAGGTTATTTCTATCATTAAACCATTAAAATTAGTAGGTCTCATGTGTCCGTCAATTTTTCTTACGTGGTCCATTACATTTGACTGACGGTAACAAACAGAAGGATCGAAGCAGCTATTTTAGAAAGTTTAGAGACCAAAAGAGAGATATCATTAAATCTCAGAGACAACCATAGATTTCGCCCAATAACTTATAAAAAAATTCAAATATACAAATATCAAACATGTGCACCATCAATGTACATATTACTAATTTAGTATTAATGCATGTTGTTTCTCTCAAAACATATGCTAATCTTTTTATTTTTTTAACATATAATTTATTAAATTTATAATTTAAATATGTTATCGGTTATCTACCGTTTATTTTTTGGTTAAATCCTATGCCGTCCCTGTGTAATATTGAAATCTGCTCTCCGATCCCTCACGTTTCAAATAGCTCATCTCCGTTCCTCAAGATTTTGTGAAATAGTGAGCCTTTAATCTCTATCCCTTAAATCTAATAGATTTTGATAAAAAGTCTATTTTACCCTTATTCCTTCTCTAAATTTTTTCCAACACACCCTTTTTTTCTATCTTCAAACCTCTCTTGGCATTCTCTCTCCTCCATTGGGCAATTGCAACATCAATTTCAAACATAATCAAACATAAAATTCAGTTTCCTGCAAACTCTCTCTTCCTCTCTCCCAATCTCTCCGCATCAAAACCCAAAGCTCGAAACCAAAACAAAATCTATTCAATCAACAATATAAAAAAACAAAATCCATTTAATTTTCATTCAATAGACAATAAACTCCACTGATTTTGAAAAAAAAAATACATTCAATTTTCAACTTAACAAACAAAAATCAACAATCAATATGTTTCTCACCAATTGGCAAAGAGAATTCTAATCAAAACAATCTGAAGCTTGTTCCTCACAGAACAATCCCAGAAACACTCGGCCAAGACCTCGACTTCGTCAATGTCACTCACAGCAACATCATCCATTCCCATTGGTCCAACTTAACCCCTCTTCGAACCCGCTTCACTCCCTTCTGCCTCTCCCACCTCCTCCTTAGGCTCCAAAAATGTTATCGTACCTTTGTAAAAAACGTCATTGTTTTAGACCCACTCCTGCCTCGTCTCACGCCAAGGAAGAAGCTCGTCGCCGCCGCAGCGTCGCTAGGGAAAATCTTGTCAGCTGTAGTGTGAAGGAGAGCCGATGTCTGCCAAGAGAAAATCATGTTGAGAAAAGTAAAAGAGAAAGCGATTAGACAGAGAGAGTCAGGTAGTGAAAGAGAGCGGCCGAGAGCAAAAATTTTTATGCGTCGACGAAGATATAGAGGCTGGCATCCTAGTTTGAAGAATAAGCCGAAACCTCCCATTGTGATTACTCTTCATGAGAGATTCGAGATTTTATCGTTGCCGGGTTCGTTTCTGTCGTTGTCTTCACCGCCTGGAGCTTCGACCTTGACGGTGTATTTGGCTGGTGGGCAAGGGCAGGTGGTTGGAGGGACGGTGGTCGGAGCTAGAGAGAGAATTGGAGAAAGCTAGAGAGAGATAAAGAGAGCTAGAGAGAGTCACTGGAAAAAAAAAAAAAAGAAGAAGGAACAATCAATTTATTTAAATTTTTGCTGGTTCGATTTTATTTTTCGTAAGTTTAGTTCAATTTGTTTTGGTTTTTGATGGGTTGGTTTTGATTTTATAAGTGAGATGGGTTGATTTTTGTTTGAGAATTTAGATGGGTTTGGTTGGTTTTAAATGTTTTGTTTTCGTTTTAAATTTGGTTGGTTGTGTCAATTGGGTTTTTTAGGTGAGGGGTAAATCACACATTAAATTTTTTTGTTTCATATTTTGAAGTAACATCAGCAAAACCTAGTGCAACATCAACAAAACTAACAGAATTTGTAACGTTGGACTAATGATTCACTATTTCACGAAATTTCAGACAATAAAAATGAGCTTTTTAAAACATGAGGGACTGAAAAATAGATTTCAATATTAAATAAAGACAATATAAGATTTACCCCTTTATTTTTTAAACTATTCTTAATTTAACAAAATCAAACACATCATTGTATAAATTACAGTGTTGTTGATCAAACACAACTCTCAAAACATCTTGAACCCACCTTCTTTAATTTTCAACTATGTTGTCACTTTCAAAATAGATTATTTAACCCATTTACAATAAGACATAGCATGTAGTGCATTCATCAAAACATATTTTATAAATTTATTATTATTTTTATATATTTTAAAAAGACGTGTTATTTTTTTTTTATTTTTTTGATATATTATATTTTTAGACCAATATTATAATTTTTTTTATATAATTTATCAAAGATAAACATCCAAATAAATCCCTATAATTTATAAGAGGGAAGTCAAGAAATATGAATGCAAGAGTATTATAAAATACGGCGTTTGAGTAAGCATACATATTTTACGGTAGAAATTAGATAATAAATATATGTGATTAAATAATAAAAATTAAGATATATTGTGTGTTTAAGAAATGTACATGTATTTGTCCTGCTTTATGTTTACTCTAGACGAAACAAATAATATAATTTTCAAAATAATTTGTTAAATGTAAATTAAAAATTTAATTTACTCTTCATTAAAAAATCTAATTTCATGTTTTATCTTATTTTTAGTTAATAAAGTTCAAAGATTAATATGCTTTATCATCAGTTTTTCCCAATATTTCACAAAAAAATAAATAAATAAAAATTTAAAGAGTCTTACATTAAATTCTCATTCTTTATATTCAAATTTTAATGACTTTACTCGTTATTTATATAAAAGATATTGAATAATAATATTATCTAAAATGCTCTTATATTAAGTGGAATAAGAAAATAATATTATTTCAATATCACTAAATGCTTGATATATTAACTAGATGTTAACATTTGGTAACATTTTCACTATCAAAATGTTGGAAGAAATTAAGAATTCAGCAAGTAACGAATGTATTATTTTAATTTCGCTAATAATAACACAATAACAACCAGAACTTTAAACTCATTTAACTTGTAATATATAATTGTTGTAGTTCCTATTTGGTGTTAGTTACTGAATTAGGTGGCACCCTATACTCTACTATACTATACTACAATGCAAAAACTAGGGTCCGTTAAACAAAATACTACAATGCTAGAAGTATCTAGGGGTTGGACATTCGGAAAATATTTATTTCAGATAAATTAAGTAAAATTTGGTAAATATAAGTGATTATATAGTAAAAAATTTGAGGAAGTAACATGCTATTTTAAACAAGAAAATTTGAATAATATTTTAAGAGTAAGAAGCGTCTCCAAATTGTAAATTTTTGATAGAACAATCCTACAATAAAACAAAAGCCTTCATCAAGAACCCTATAACAATCAAATTAATTCTTTTAACAGAGTTTATAACTTTACAATAAATTCAAGTCGTAACTAAGTTAAGGAAAGCATTTAAACGAGGCGAGAGATATTGATCAACTTTGTTTATTTTTTTGTCTCAAGAAAATTCATCCGTATAATGCCAAAATTACAACATATAGCAAAATATCTTTCACGATATTTATTTAAGATAAATTTAGTAAAAAAAATGGGTGATGTGCAACAATAAGCAAGAAAATAAAAATCATTTCACAAATACAACAACATTTTGAAAAAAATACTAAAAATGGAAAAACAAAATAAAATATTCAGAAATATAATAGCGGTCAAATTGTTGATCGCGTTTTGACTAAACCAATTAAGTCAATGAGAAAGAGTACAACCCGAGTACAGAGTACAACTATAGTACAACCAGAATACAAAGTAGTGTTATGAAGGTTCTGTTGACCATCAAAGAATGAGTACATGTGGAGTACAACCGAATACATATATTGTTAATGAAGGCTCTTTTGACTAGTATAACCGAGTACATGTGGAGAACAATACGAGTACAAACTGAGTACAATAATAAAATGAGACCAAATTAATCAAATTATTTAACACTTATTAGTTACACCAACAAAATCTCTACAAAACAGTGAATACAACAAGAGTACAAATAGAGTACAAAATGAAAAACTAATAGTATAACAAAAAAATGAACTATTTTGACTAATATAACCGAGCACATGTGGAGTACAATACGAGTCCAAACAACAAAGAGAACAAAAATACACAACAAACACCAAACGGAATTGAGTACAAAACCAAAAGTTTAATGTTTTCTTTATTATTCGGGTACAATACGAGATTTAGTCGGGTACAAACCAAAAGCTTAATGTTCTCTTTATTATTGAACTACACCAAATCGTAATATTTTCTTTATTTTTCGAGTACAAAAGGAGAACAAGTCGAGTACGAAATGGTAATTTAAAATTTGGGCAATAGTTAGGGTTTTGAAACCCTAGTCGCCGCCCTTCCCAAAACGTCCACCACCTTTCTGCTGCCGCTGCCGCCACTCATACTCTCCATTCAGACCCCTCTCTCTCTCTCTCTCTCTCTCACACACACACACACACACACACACACATACACACATAAATCCTTCCAATCGTTGTGTCTTTGTTTCTCTCTCGCAAAACCTTGTCTCTCGCTCTCTCTCCCTTTCTGTTTCTTCAACTCGACACACCGTTCTCTCTTGTTCTATTCGGAAAAATGGCGGATCTGAAGGAAGAAGCTGTGACGAGGCGGGGAAGAAAAAGGAAGAGAAGTTGAGATGCGAAGGAAAAGATGAAGGGAGGAGAGAAGGAAGAGAGAGAAAGATGATGAGAGGCAGGCAGAGGAATAAAAGATAGAGAGGAAGAAGGTTGCAACGATGAACGAAGAAGAAGAGAGGGGAGGCATATGGAGAAGGAGAAAAGGTGAGGTGAGGAGAGGAGAGGAAAAAATTCGTTCGTAGATAGAGTGGAGAGAAAGAGACAAATTAGTTAGAGAGAGGAGAGAGAAATAAAAAAATATTAACATTGTTGTATTTAAGAAAGGTATAATAAGAATATTGTATTTGAATATATATATATATATACATATATATATATATGTATATATAATCTTATATTGTATTTGTAAATTTACAATAAAAAAATTACATAGGGTATAATTTTTTAAAAAAATTGTACAATAAATAAATAGAGAAAATAATATCATTTTAAAGAAGTTACTAAATTGAACATGTCCCAAAAAAATTTCAACCAACTGGTTATAATATGTCAAAATCACAATTTCGCTTATTCACACCATCCTTTTCTAGAACACCTTTCTCAATGTGGTGGGACCATTTGTTAAAGGCCTATTTAATTAAAAAGAAATAACTTTACACTATGTAATAATTATGTCATTCGTTTATATTTTGTTAGTGTTTTACGTGAAGTGATGCCTTCTTTGGTTGCATATCGATGCCACATCAACAATCAGGAGAAAAACACTTACAAAAAATGGTCAGATAATAAAATTAATATATAGTTTAAAGTTCATCTATTGATTTGCCAAATTTTAAAATTTTGTGATAAATTTGTTAATTAACCTACACTTCATATTTTCTAATTAAATAGGCCTTTGTTAAATACTTATATAAGACATAAATATTTATATCATCTTCAACTTTTTACAATTTATATGCTATCAAATGAATGTAGTGGCAGATTCTAGAACATATTTTAAATATTCAACATGTAATTTATCATTTTATTTATTCAATATATTTTTATTCTCAAAAGATGTGACCTTTTATTAAATTTTACTATAAAATTCTTAAATCTATAATTCTTTTATTCTTAATCTACCCATAGTTTTTACTTTTGATAGATTACAAAAACATATTATTAATATAATATGGATAATAAAATTTATTTAGTATATTCAAAATCGTAACGGAAACGTTACAGTCATCATGAAAAAGTTACAAAATGTTAATATTTTCTTATCAATTCACCACTATAAATAGTCATTAGCGACCATTGGCCAATATACATTTTACTAACTAAATACACTTATATTCTGTTAAATTTCTTACTGACTTGAGCGTCGAAAGTTTTCTTAAGGAGCAACCCAATCTCATTATGTTCTATTTTTGGAGGTTTCAAAACGACATTTACGATTATCAAATGTTCAAATTTTTTAATTATTGTTATTCAAATTTTAAGACAACAACAACTATAATAGCAAATTATATTATAAAAAACAGTATTTTTTAAGAAGTAAAATTTTCCTAAACAAACACCAGCTAACAATCTACCAAACAACAAATACATTAAAAAATCAATTAAAGGAGTGTTTATTTAAAATAAACCTTTTATAATATTTTAAATTATTTTATAAAAACGTATCACTTTATTTTTTATTATTAAATAATATATTAAATTTATCAAAATATATTCAATTTACCTGACCCTAAAATTAATTCTCTTTTTTTTTTGTCTAGGCCATACAATTTTTTGGGCGAAGACAAATATCTTTAAATTATAATTATATCAGACTAATTTACATTTAAATTAGAATATTTTTTAAAAAAATAAAATTTTAATTATATATTTTAAATAACTGTATATATAAAAAAAATCAATACATCATTTTAATTAAGCGAAAAGAGATCAGACAGCATCCCAACTGCACAAAAGTTAATTAATTGTCTCGTTTCACATCACACACGAAAAAACCAAAAAAAAAAAAAAATATATATATATATATATATATACATTTTTGTCATCACCACGCTCCCTCCCCTTCCCCTCCATTTCAACCTCCCCATTTTCAAATCACTACACCATTTCACCATGAAGCTCTCTTCTCCACTTCTCTTCACCCATAAACCCTAACCCAACCCCAACTTAACCAAATTAAACATACCCACTTGAACATAACAAAAATGGGCTCAATTGTTCAGTTCCAAGACCTCAATCTCACACCACCACCACCAGCCCCCACATCCGGCCCTGCCGCCCCTTCCACCCGCACAACCACCACTACTATCCTGAAAGTCCCTAAAATCGAACCAAAGTCGGAACCTTTCGACTCTTCCTTCGATATTCTCCGGCCCCAAAATCCACAAGACCATGTATCTTCCTTCTCCAATTCTACCCTCGACCTTTTCTCCAATTCCCAAAACACCACTCCTCCCTCCTCTTCTTCCTCCATCACTGCCACCGAGGAAACCAATGTTTACTCCGAATACTACCGAATCTCCCAGCTCTTCCATACCGCCTTTGCCAAACGATTGCAAGAGCAATACGACGACGTTTCTGTTCTGGATCCGGACTCTCGCGCGATTGTTCCTGTCAACAATGATGAAGGTAATATTGCTCTTAATCCTTTATCGACCGTCGTCGTTTCGCGGCCTCGGAAGTACAAGCCGAGGTCGTCGGAGCTGGTGCGTGTCACGGATTTAAGCATCGAGGAGCAGAGGCACTTCCGCGACATCGTGCGCAGGACGCGGATGATCTACGACGCGCTTCGGATTATTTCCGTCGCGGAGGAGGAGAAGCGGCGCCGAGACTCGCTTATTCGTCGCCCTCGTGGGGACCTTCTTGCCGCCTCCATAATGCGGGACCGCGATATGTGGCTTCATCGCGATAAAAGGATTGTTGGGTCTATACCAGGGATTCTTATAGGTGACTTGTTCTTCTTCAGAATGGAATTATGTGTTGTTGGACTTCATGGACAGGTTCAGGCCGGGATTGATTACTTGCCGGGTAGTCAGAGTTCCAATGGAGAGCCAGTTGCGACGAGTATCATTGTTTCAGGTGGGTACGAGGATGACGAGGATGTTGGGGATGTGATAATTTACACAGGACATGGTGGTCAGGATAAGTTTTCGAGGCAATGTATGCATCAGAAGCTTGAAGGAGGGAACTTGGCGTTGGAGAGGAGTATGCATTATGGGATTGAGGTAAGAGTGATTAGAGGTCTTAGGTATGATGGTAGTATTAATCATAAAGTTTATGTTTATGATGGGTTGTATAGGATTCATGATTGCTGGTTTGATGTGGGAAAATCAGGGTTTGGTGTTTATAAGTATAAGCTTAATAGAATTGAAGGGCAACCAGAAATGGGTAGCACGATCTTGAAGTTGGCTCAGAGTCTAAGGAGAGAGCCGCTGAATGTGAGGCCAAGAGGGTATCTTAGCCTGGATATATCAAATAGGAAGGAGAATGTCCAGGTTTTTTTGTTTAATGATATTGATAA
>CAODLS010770458.1:0-11328 GCA_948243855.1 Flueggea neowawraea
CTTGTAAATGGTTATGGTTAATTGAACAAATTAGGTTTCGTATATTTTTGTGGGAACTTGGCATGGCATTGAAGTTGATGATTTTCAGAGACTACTTTTCTTGTTTATTAGCTGCAAATATTGTGATGATCCATGCATTGAAACCATTGATTGTTGCCAACAATTTATTCCGTTGCCTATTAGATGCAGATTTCATGAATGGTTATGGTTGATGAGGTGTCATATTGATGACAATAATTTTCGAAAACCATTTGATACCTTTTTAACGGTTTTTATTTTTATGTCAAAGTCAGGTTATGACAACAAAATCTCTGCGTGCTAATCAGTGAAGTTACAGTCATTTAAAGCTCTGTACGTCTTTTTTGCTTTGGAGATGCAAAGATGGGCAAGAAAAGAACAATTACTCAGTACAGAGAGAAGCTAGATAGGACACTGGCTTCACCTGACTTGACAAATAGTGAGACACTTAAGAACCTCGTTCGAAATCAACTCCTTCATACTTCCTCAACTGATGAAATTGAAGGTTTGTGCTTCCTTGAAATTTCCTTTACGTTTCTTCATAAAGCTGGGATTGTCTTTCGTTAGATCAATATTTACACGGTAGTTTGAGAGACTAATTTTTTGACACAATAGGCTAATTTTGGATTTCTATTGCAGGATGTAGCGAAAAAGTAATATCAAAAAGGACTGATGAACTATCCTATTTTCTTGACATGCTGAGGAGTGCTTCTCTTAGTGAGACTTCACATGGTGAATGGAAAGTATGTTCCTTCAGCTGTCAAATCTTTTAATTTCTCTTCTTTCTATCTTTTTTTCTATTTTCTACCTTTATTCTAAAAGAATGATAGATCATGCCAATGAGAAAAATAGTTCTTGTTTCCACCTCAAGATTATATGCATCTAGAATCATTCTGAGAATATCTCTTCATTTGCAAAATATTTTTTTTGGATTTCTGGTCTGTCAGGCTTCTTATGCTGAGTTCTTAGATTTTTGAGAAATTATTAGTATGCATATCTTTTCTGTTTTTTTCTAGCTCACGTGATTTGTCATCTCTATACTGATGATATTGTAGCCCATTTGTCCTGACAGTTAAAAGAAGATAATGAAGAGTTTTGTGTTATGTATCGGCCAGGACCTGAGGGTACTCCATTGCATACCTTGCTTGTCGAGGGCTATGTTGATGGGACTGTGGATTCTTGTAAGTAGCAAAATAATTTTTAAGTTAATCATTTTTGAGCAAAAAGAAGGGAAAACTTTATAGAAATTCTGATGTAGTAGAAGCAAGAGCCTTTTTTTAACGTCCTTTGCTTTTTACAGGTCTATGTATCTCTTGGGAATCAGGTCTTTACGGGAAATGGTAAGGACAGATCTACTTTTGCCCATTATGCCATCAACTCATCTTGTCACAGAAGTGCTATTTCTGGTTTACGATTTTCTTCTCCTGCTAATAATAACATGTCAGTGAATTGGTAAAAACATGCTTAGTTTGCAAGTTCTTTTTCCCCCATCTTTGAAGCATTATCTAAATTCTTTTGTGTAGAAAATTTGCTTGAGGTTCTTGTGTATGCATCCCTGTAAATATTTTCTAGTCTGTACTGACATTTTCAACGCGAAGAAATGTTGCATAAACTCTAATTTAAGAATGTTATGTTTTACACCATATGTTTCTGCCATTTGCACAATCAAGGATTAAAAAGTCACATCATATGCTTTCTGGGTTTCTGTCATGATAAGTGATGTCACTTTAAGATTGAGCCATTGAGCTTTGAAAAATAAGTTCTTTTTAATTTCTTTCATATTTTCAATCCTATTTCTTGCTTACAAGCGCAATTGCACATGCAAGAGTAGAACTAGAGACAATTCATTCTCTTTGTGCTTGACACATTTTGATGAGTGAATCCTGAGTATAAATTGGGAGATTGTGTAAGACTAGGAATATTCTAATCTACATTGACAAGCCTGCCTCTCTTTTCGAATTCTTTTCCATCTTAGGTTGCATCACTTGTGATAGACGTTAATTACATGCATGAACTTTTGTTGGACTGAAGTTCAAAGTAGATTGATGATCTTATTGTTTTTTGCTTTTCCTAGGTGGCCTCAGTATAGCTTCCCACCATTTAAAATTATCAACTGCAATTGTTTGCAAAAGGTCCGGATTGGTGAGCAGATATCTATAGTGAGGTTTGTCCAGCTACAACTTTAGCTTTTTATTAGAGATAAATTTCTTTTATTTCTGGTGCTTGAATCCTGCAACTTAGTGTGCTGATATTTCCTTAAATTTTGGAAGAAAGGGTGAAGGTTACATGGCCATTGTCGACTAGGGAGGCTGTTGTGCATTATTTCCTATTTGAATACTTTCAAGATGATCTGATCATTGTTCTTATTAACTCGGTAATCCCTTAAAATAGTTATCAGTTCAATTTATAATTTTGTTTTACATGTTCTTTCTATTTCTAAGATAAGCAGTTGATGAGATTATTTATATTATTTTGCTTTCAGGTCTCAGATTCGGAGGACATTGAAAGAGATATCCATGGGTTTACTGGGGATGGGATCCCTGAAGCAAAGGATGTTGTGAGAGTTGATTTGGTGGGTGGCTTTGCCATTCAAAAGGTGACCCCAGAAAGAAGTTACTTTCGGTGAGTAATATCTATGGCTGTGCAAATTAACTAATAGCATGATGTTGAATGCTCAAACACCAACGACAACATCTTTCCACAATATCAGCCTTTACCTCCTTTAATATAATTACTGTTAATTCAGGAGCATATTCAAATTCACTTTCTTGTAGATTTTCATTTGCTCTTTTGTTTCTGATATTAGCAGATTTATTCAGCTCATCTGTCTTGATAATACTTGCTTTCTCATGTCATTATGATTATCAGAAATTCTCTGACAAACCTAGGAACCTAGTAATTTATCTCATAGAGTTCAGAATAATCTTCAAATTTTTTCACGAATTTGGATAGCCAGTCAACAATAATGAGAAAACTCGAAGGTTTTTGTAGTACTTATAGACCTAACGTAAAAACCGAGGTTTGGTAGCTCAGTTGGTAAGTACTCACGTCTAAGACCAAGAGGTCTTGGGATCAAACTTCAAGCGCATCCAGATTTTTCATGATTATTATAGGGGTTGGTCTCCCCCTTTGTGAGGCCAATAATGAATAACTATAGGAGTTTTCTTTAAAAAATAGGCCTAATGTAAGCATATATATTATATCGAACTTCCCTCTAAGAGATATTACCATTGTTGAATTTTCTAAATGGAATCTTATCTTGACAATTAAATTGAGGTTTTGATCATGGATGAAGAATGGCATAAGAGAACTCGTACATTGATAGCAATCTGAATTTTACTTTTTCAGTTCTCCTTTTTGTATATATCTTAATGCCATCGCATTTGTAGGACAATAGCAAATATGGACATTAAGATAGACATTGTTCCTCCATCACTCATAAACTTCATTTCAAGGCAGCTAATCGGCAGTGGTTTCAGACTCTATCAAAAGGTTATTCCATTGTTTTTCCTTTTTTTTTTCTTTTGGTATAACTTGTTATGTTGCATATAGTGGTGTTGCATGAGTGATGAGATCATGAGCATAACCCATCAATGCTTTAATAAAGATTAAAAGTGTATATGCTCCCCTCAATTTACAGAACTCTATAGCCCTGAGAAAAATGATTCTCATACTCATGCAATTTACTGTCCAACTAGATTTGCTGACACCCGATCTCCAAACTGTTGCAGACAGTAGGTTCTGTATCTTATGATGACGAAGATTATGGCAAGGCTTTGAAGGATCCAATGTTTTCAAGAATACGTGAAGCCCTTTACACAGATCATGAACAAAAGGTAGCTGTGGACGGGAAACATGCTGACGGTGATTCTATTCTTGTGCAAGACCATGCTATCCAAGCTACGCAGACAAAACCAGTGGATGTGAATGTTTCCCAAAATAATGGTGTAAGTGAATATCTTGCAGAAAACAAACTGCAAACAAACAACAAAGCTTCTGATGAGATTGAAGAAGAAAAGGATGAAGAAAGCAGCCACTTGAAGGATGAAATAAGTGGCGCTGAAGAGAAAAGTAATAGCAATAACTATGAAATCGACATTGCAAAAAATAATGCTCTGGCTAGTGATCAGAAAGCTTTTGGTGAGATTGATGAAGTAGACAGTGGCAGAAGCTTGGAAATGGAGAACGATGGAAAGGGAATCAGTAAATCGTCAACTAGCAAACTAACCAGAAAGAGTTTTGTAGACCGTAAAAGGAATATTACTGTTAGACCAGAGGTAGAAAAAGCTTTAGAAACTTTAGACAAGGCCATTTTGGTGGTTTGGAAATACGGATTCAATCCTCTAGCCAGATCTTTGTCTGAATTACATAATGACGAGACTTCAAAAACGGAAAAGGAATTGGGAAAAGATTCTGAAAAGGATTCAGTTGTTTTATATGATGAGAAAGTCCGCTCAAGAGCTGTGGTCTCAGCAGAGGAATCCAGAAAAGGAAGAATAACGGAGAGAACTTCACATGAATCCAGGAATAGCTCCAGCAATGGTGACATCAGGTACTTGTGCTAACACACTATTGCGATAATCATTGGTATTGTTGGTGCGGCTTGATGCATAAGAACATAGTAAGTTTTACTGCCGTTCCGATCATGTCTTTGGTGCAGGCAAATAGGATCGAATTCACTCAACCACAACAAGATAGCTCCAACTTCATCACCGGAGGAACATCTTCCCGTTCCCACAGAAGACAGACTCATTTCATCGGCTGCTCTGAGTAACGGGAACATAGAGGTACCAGCGACGGATCTTAATACACAAGAAACTAAGCAAATGAATCTCGACATAAATGACATCCATGAAAATGCTTCGAGAGTAGGGAAGAAACGGGGCACACAAAGAATGCAGAGGTTCTGCTGCCTCCTGCCTGGTTGCGGATTCTAGGTGGAAAAACAACTCGAAAAGCTGAAAACTTTGGCACGAAAATGAGTTTTCGTTAGCATTCTCGAAACCTGCATTGATGAGCTGCAGAGTGGATAGTGAACAAAGAAGAAGTAGCTTCTTCAAAGGCTTAAATGTACCATTACCATTAGTGTCTTCACAAGAAAATGTTTCAAAACAAGTCATCTTTCTTTCTTTTTTCTTGTTTATACCAGCAATCTGAACACGAATAAGTTGGAACAATTGTTTCATTGAATGATGATAATCAACTTCGGATAATCAATGAAGTTAAATGGGAATATATCTCACTAAATCGCACCGAATAAGAAACCGGATGTCATTGCTGAAATGCTAGGTGATGAACAACTCTGATTTGCTCGCCGCTATTTTTTTTCCATAAAAAATGGCGAATGTGTGAAATATTAACCAAGAAATTTGGAAACAGAAAAAGTGAAATCAGAAGAAAATGTTGAACACCTCCAAGAAATTGGCAACAATCCTTCGACGCTTCAGACCACCAAAACAACGTCGTTTCGTGTTCCTCACCACCATTGCCTCACGGTCTCACTCTTCCAACACCACAGCCGCACCTTCTAGCATCTCCGCCTCCACACGCAGGCCCATCTTCTTCTCCTCTAACACCTTCGCAACCACCGCTTCCGCTACCAATTCCCATGCCAAATGCTGGAACTGCGATGCCCAGCCCAAGATGACGCCGTTTCTCTTCTGCGATTCCTGTCGCACTATCCAACCCGTCGATCACTCCGTTGATTACTTCCAGATATTCTCACTGTAAGAAAGAATTCATCAAAAACTTACCCCTCTCTCTCTCTCTCCCTCTCTAATTTTGCCTTATTATTTGAAATTAATTTAATTAAATTGCAAAACAGGGACAAGAAGTACGGAATAGAGGAAAGAGGATTGGAGGCCAAGTACAAGAATTGGCAGAAAAAGCTTCACCCCGATCTAGTTCATTCGAAACCAGCGGTTTGTTTTCTTTCTGTTTTCTTTTCTCTATTTTTTTTTTTTGGTTTGTTTGAATTGATGGTGAGAAGTAGTTGTTATTGTTGTTTAGAAAGAAAGAGAGTTCGCGGCGGAGCAGTCTGCTCGTGTTACTGATGCGTACAGGACGCTGATCAATCCAAGGCTAAGGGCAATATACATTGTGAGTATTCCATTTGTTGTATGAGAATTTGGTTATGAGTTTGTATGATTTGTGGAGGCGCGGTGATTGAATTGATTGAGCATTTTGTTGGTGGCTGTTGTTTTGGTTTAAGTGATGCTCTACTAGGTGGTAGTAAGATTAAATGTTGTTTGCTTTTATAGATGAGGCTTGAAGGTGTGAATGTTGAAGAAGAGGAGACGATTTCGGACCCAGAGTTACTAGCTGAGGTGATTCATCATTATTTAACTTATTTGCTTGTTCATTTTTATAAAAAAAAGCTTATTTGCTTGTACATTTACTGATGCAAAACTAAATGCTTTATGATTCATGGAATTATAGTATTAGCTTTACCAAAAACAATTTTAAGCTTTTTCTTCTTAGTGGATCCAAATCATATAATTGCGAGGTAGTATTTTTCTCTGAATTTTCTGTCCTTCAGGTTATGGAAATCAGGGAAGCAGTTGAAGAGGCACCTGATGCAAAAGCTTTGAATGGCATAAAGTCCCAGGTACAGGTCTCCTTTTTGATGTATGTTGTGGCAAATTTGAATGGAGTGATTAAATTCTGCATAGTGAGATGAGGGTAATTTGAAGCAGCAGCATACCACTAGGAAATATAACATGTTTCAATTATTTTTAAGGAAACGGGTAGTAGCAGCAGCTTGTTGAAGGTTTTAAGTAAAAATCATTTGAGGCACCTAAATTACAATATATTGCACTAATTGACTTATATCTAATCATTTTGGTTTTTACTTGTGCAGATTAATGAAAAATTGCAACATTGGTACAACTCCTTTGCAAAGGCATTTCAAGACCGGAAATTTGAGGAAGCGTTAACTTGTATCCGGAGAATGACTTATTATGATCGTGTAAATGAAGAAATTGTAAAGAGGCTTTAAACAGGTAGTCCCTCTGAGTTCTTTTTCCATCAAATTTTTATTGAATCGAAAATGAATTTTGGGATGACTTGAGATATGTCTAGAAAGAACTCGTGTCACTGTGAGTTTGCTAGTTGAGGTTGGAGGTGAATGGATTTGCTTTGTGGTCAAGTCATGAAATTTCACCATCCTGACTGCACAACATGTTGTGATAGAACTCTTAACTTGAACTGCGGATATTGGACTATAATTGATATAGTCTTTTGTATTTCCAAAATTTGGATGGAAATGTGAACCTAAGCCTTGAATTGAACTTCAACAAATTGTAGTGCAGAAGAAATTGAAATTTTTCTTCTGTTTAAATTAGCTATTAGAAACTGAGTTCTTGATGAATTAGGGAATAAATGAGAAATTTGCTTTCAAAATTCTTGTTGGCTAATACGATCTTTCCAATATGGAGTATGCTCTGTCAGTATTTTTGGTTATTTCCTCTGTATTTTGAGCCTGGCATTTGGAATTACTTGGGTCGTAGTTGTGGATTTTGGATTTTGTTCATTTCAAAGAAAGATAGGCTTACATAAAATTTCTATATTTTGAGCAACTAGTTTGGTTGACATTATGAACATGGTGATAGCAGGGCCGATTGTATTTAACAGGCATTCAATCATTTTCAGGCTCCTGGTTGTTCTACAGCAATGGAATTCACACGTCAATCAATGCCAACAACATTTAGCTCCGAGATTCAGTCGCTACAAAGTCAATAGTGATACTAGGTTACACTTCACTTATAGGTTAAAAATTTTAGATTTTCTATAGTTCAGAACAAATAGGATCCGGTCTTGGGGCAGATTTTTTATTTATTGAACACAGTTTTGACTTTTGTCTGAGTGAGTGATATTGCTTTTGAATTTATTGTAGTATTCTCAAATTTGCTAGTGGTGACCTTGTGCAGAAAACATTACTATGATGACATGATAGCCACAATCAATTAAGCACAACTTGATATTGAGTTTGTTTCTGTTAATTCTTTTTTTCCCCAAGTCTTCATTTGCTCCATTTGAAATTGAACTCATATGACTTTTTAGTACTAAAGTTGGCTTTAGTACTAGTTGTTGTTGTGAGTTTGGGCTTTATGTGGATATTCCAAAATCTCACATTGCCTAGTTAAGAGGTGTAGCTAGTGTTTATATTGAGAAACACTTGTTGGGCTTGGTGAAATGAGAAATAAGTAGACCTCTTATGTTTTATTTTTTCGGTCCAAATATTGAACATATTGTATTAAATTCAACTTGACAGAAGCCTAACATTAAAACACATGTTTTTATTGTTTCTTAACGTGAATAACAGTTCAAAGCCACGTTTTTGTGACTTCTTCAACACCTGAACCTTTCAACAGCCACATCCCATGATTTTCTCCTTATTTCAGCCACTTCACTCCCTTAGTTTCAGCCACTAACGTTCAGAATTTGGCCTATTAATAGAGAAAGCATTAGCTGCATAATTTGCACCACTTACTACACATTCTTCTGTCTATTGCTGGGTTTACATTTCATTGCTTCTGTTGATTACTGCTCCTCTTCATTAATAGAGAAGACCGGTTTTATCCTGGGGGAAATAAATCCCTTTAAGACAGTGTTAACAACATGACTCGGGTTTAAACTTGTGTTGTTTTTAAGCTACAGTTGTTTCTGTTAATTCTTACAACTAAAAGACCTTAAAATTTGCACGATTCATTTACGGGGTAATATGTAAGTCTATGTTTGATCGTTTTCTATGGGGAAAATAATTTTGGAGTTGCTAACGTTTGTCCTAATTAATAAGTCAGTCTTCATGTTTTTAAAAATAACAAGTTAGTCATTCACGCATGTTTTTTAACTAACGGAGTTAACGAAAGTGGATATTTACAAAAATACTCTCCCTTAAATTCCAAAACCATAGCCATTTCTAACCCTTTTTATCTCTTCTCTCTCTCCCCTTCCCCTCTTCTTTTCACCACCGCACCTCACACCACCACACCCATTCTCTTTCTTCTTTCAAGTCCCAAATCTTTCTCCTTTCAGATCTGGACCTTCAGTTGGTTTGGTTCAAGATGCAATTGGTGTGTGTGTGAATTTGAGAAGTATTGGAGTATGCCCTCCGGTTTGGTTCAAAAACGATGTCGTTCAAATATACCAACGCCGGTGCTCTTGCATCAATAAAACCGACCAGTCATAACTCTGCATTCACTGAAAACCGGCACCGTCGCGTCAATCACCACTCTTTTTGTAAGATGACAAAAACACTCATGAAAGCACGTGAAGAATGAGGCTGGGTTTTGGGCAGGTGAATCTGGGTTGATGATAAGATATGAGTGTTTCGTTTAATTAAAAGTTAACGCTATTTG
Source organism: Flueggea neowawraea (assembly GCA_948243855.1). Lineage (NCBI taxonomy): Eukaryota > Viridiplantae > Streptophyta > Magnoliopsida > Malpighiales > Phyllanthaceae > Flueggea > Flueggea neowawraea. The sequence continues at coordinate 9,378 of CAODLS010770458.1, forward strand.
ACTTAACTTATATTGAAGATAAGTATAAAAAAAACATATTGCTTATGAGGTGTTAGGGCACCTTGGAATGGATTGAAGGCAAGGTAACAATATCTACGTTTGTTGTTTTTGTTTAATTTAATAAGGTCGAGACATATTGGTTGACCCCAGTGGCCAATGCTCAGGTTTATGTGGCAACCAATCACTAGAAGAATTTTTTTTCCATCAATTTTGTACATACTAGGAATGTGATGGTAGGGGTTTCTTTGTTCCTAATCAGAGATCTCTAATTCTAGCTTAAGTATGAGAAATTTTAAAATTTAATAAGAAAATTTAACTTTCTATAAGGTTTGTTTAGTTACATTCAAATTGACCAAATATAAATAGACTTCTAAACACTCGATTTTTCTTCTCTAAATTACTCATATACTGAGTAGTTTATTAAAAAAAATACTAACAATACTAGAACCATTTTATTGGTACCTAACAATAATAGAATAATTAATTCTCATAATGTTTTGATCGTATCATGATTTGTAACTCTTTGGTACTAAAATTATAAAAACGAATAAAATGGATTATTGTTGGTTAAAAAATAAAATGGATTACTAAAAAGTAAATTTAAAAGAATAATATAAAAAAACAGTTGGAGCACCAATAACAGAAAAACACCGGCCGATGCCGGCTGCAGGCGATCAAAACAACCTATAAAATACTGTTGCACTTTGCACTGTTAAGATCACAAAGAAGGTCATATAAAATCCACAGAAATCTTACAAAACAATCAATCTGAGCCGTCTATTTCTTCAAATGAATCCCACCACAATCTTCCTTATCAAAACTATTCACTATAAAAAAATCTTTCAACGCGTCCCACTCGAACTATTTTGAAACTTTCCAACAAGAAAACGGGTCTCTCCCCTTATTTCCTTCCACTTTCCTTCGTTTTCTTCCATTTTCTGTCCAAACAAACGAAGTGGAAAGCCCTATTATTCCCCAACGCATCAACATCAGATATGTCAAATATCATCAAAACCCTATAAAACACATCAAATATCGAAGCGCAGACTTGGTAAAACAAGGAAAAGATACAACCTTTAAAACTCTCAAAGACCCTGCCTTGTTCATTGATTTATTTTGTTTTTATGTTCTCCTTTAAATAATTTCTTATATAGAATTTGTGTTTCTTCAGTGTCTATACGTGTTAGTTATCAATTGGACGTGGAATTTGTGAATGCGGATAGTTTATAACAGATGAGTTTCTTTGTAGTTTCTCATAAAAGATAAGAGAATTATTGGTTTGCATTATGGTTCAATTTATATAATCTGAAGTGTGAGTTTCAAATCTTGATTTATACATGCAATTTTTTTTCTCTGTTTAATGGCTTGTCTATATAAGGGTTCTGTAAACGAAGGGTTGTTTCAGTTTTGGCATTAATAGTGATCCAAGTGAGTTTTGAGTTGTGTAGTTAAGGTTCTGATTATGATAATGATGTTGCATCAAAATTACAGATTCTTGGAAAGAAATGGGGTGTGGTTGTTCTGTCTATGAAGAGAGTGAATAGTTAGTGAGGGGTTTTGTGCAATGGGGAACAATTGTGTTGGTTCAAGAGGTTCTAAGTATGGTCTTTTGAGTTCTATTTCCAATTCAGTTTGGTGGTCTAGATCACCAGACTGCATTGATAGCCCTCGCAAGGCTGATAACGTTAAGGGCTTGTCGATGAGTACGAAAGAGCAAGAGCCTCCTGTTTATGCTCAACACAAGCCTCCAGAGCCATTGAAGATAGTCAAAGAAGTGAATAATCAGCCACCTTTGCCACCTTTGCCGAAAGAAGAGGTGGTGCCAGCCAATTTAAAGCAGCAGCAGAAGGAAGAGACCAAACCGGTGGAAAGACAAAGAGTAGAGGATCAAGAGAAGAAACCAGCAGACCCGCCACCGCCATTGAAGAAGCCTCACAATGTTAAGAGGATG
>CAODLS010770486.1:0-13130 GCA_948243855.1 Flueggea neowawraea
GTTGAATGAACATTAATCAAGCTTAAAAATGGAGATTTGATGGTTGAATCTTGATGGGTCAATTTCGGTTCGAAAATGGGTATTTCGGTTTGGTATGATTTTGATGTTTTTGATGCAAACCGAAGCTAGATCTAGGTTCAATGGGTTTTTTAGAGTTGATTGGAACCATCGGGAACATCAGGTTATGCTTGGATCGGGATTAGGGACCGTTTGATGTATTTTTGTAACGAAAGGACTAAACTGAAATTCTGATTTTTTCTGGAAAAATTGAAGGACTGGGTCTGATATTTGCCAGGAGGGCCAGATTTGCAATTCTGGAAAAATATGGCTTGATTTGTAATTTTTGAAAAATGTAACTAATTTTGTAATTTTGAAAAAATTGTGGTTTTAATTGTAAATTGAGTTATTTGGAAGATTTAATTATAAATTCTAAAATTTTTGGGTTAATTATTAATTTCTGAAATTTTTGGGAATTAATAATTAATATTCGAGGTTTTAGAGACTAAATAGTAATTTTACGAAAGTCGGGGACTAATTCGTAATTTTACACTAATTTGGATTTTTGGGCCGTGAGTGATAGATCTTCGATCGAAATAGGATTTTTGACGCCGATGGCGTCCGAGTCTACATTTGCATTTCATATGTGTTCTGCATTGCCACAGTTACCGTATTAATTTATTTGTAAATATTTGTTTCAGTTCGGTTCGGTTTCCGAGGCGACCAGCCATCGACCGGCGATCAGTGAGTTTGGAAGCTCGGCATCCATGTGAGTGGATGACAGTTTCAGACACATAGATTGTGTCTCTTCTACTTAAATATGCGTTTTTGTTATGTTATCACCATAGTATGTAAATTGGACTAATCTAAGGATTTGTTAAATTAAATAATTTGGATTATGTGAACAAGGATTAATTTCTTTGTTTTTGGGAAAATACATATATATTTGTATATATGTTTTCCACTTATTTGAATGCTGGGTGCATGCTTTGCTTTGAATATTAAGAATTTTTGTTTTGGTTTCTAATTTGTAAACTTTGTTCTATGAATTCGATTTGGAAAATGTGACACGTTTTTTTGATAAACAATATTTGTTTGGATTTTCGAATATCTTTTCGAAAATAAAAATTCGGTTTCTAAAAATATATATATATATATATATTTGGATTATGAATTTGGTTTGGAAGATGATATATATACGTTATATCGTATATATCTGATTTGTTTTAATATGCTCAGTCACATGACCGTTATGTTTTGGATTTAAATATATTATGTATATGTTTTGGAGATGGGACACCTATACTACGGGGTACGTAGTCTTTGGTATACCAATGCATGTTATGTCCTAGCTATCGGGGCAGACGATAGTCATGTTGTCCTAATCAGAAACATGATTAGATTATGGATTAGTGGCATAGTCCACAATCATTATACGGTGGTGGAGTGACTCGGATCTCACCATACTTTGTTTATGGTCCCTATCCGTGATATATGTTTTTGACTTCCGTATTTATGAAATACGTTTTGATTTTTAACGGTGGTGGGAGAAACCTCAACTAGTGACGATGGTGGGGCAAACCTCATGAGTTGAGATGAAGTCCTTGAGTTTAGGCAAATCTCACATCTTCAAGTTGAGTATAGGCAAATCCCACATCAATAAGATATGATTTTGAAAATAATACTATTAGTATTATGATGCCTATTAAGGCAAAGTTTTGATTATGAGATTTTGAGAAAGAACTATAAAAGTTTTGAGATCTATTTTTGAAACGGTTTGATAATAGCTTTAAAAGAAAAGGATTTTCGGAAATTCTGAATTATTTTAAGATGTTTGTTTGAAACATTTGTTAAAGCAAAAGGTTTTTGAAAGAATCTTACTTGGGTTTAAAACATTGAGATTTAGCTATTTTGAAAATATTCTGAAAATAAGGCCTACGTGGCAAAGTTTTGGACTTTGATAAGAGAATAAGATAAAAGGTTTTTGAATTTCGGAAATATGTAGTACAACCTAAAAAGGGGAAGAAAAAAATAGTGAAGGGGACGGAAAAGATGAAGGGTAGTGATGAAGATAAGGGCATGATAGTCATTACGGCCACAGTAGTATGTCTACATCACCAATGCTGAGGAATTCGATTGGTTTTGGTTGGCGGAGTTTAAGAGAAGGAGTACAATAAGAATCTTTTAAAAATTCAATGGCATGATAGAAGATTATGATATATTTCAAAAATGTTAATGTAATTGCTCTTTGATAATCTTTCTTTCTTTTTTAATTTTTCCTAAATTTTGAGATTTTTTGATATTTTTATTGCAACTTATCATTAAATATATCACTAATTAAAATCATATATTAATTATTATTATTATCATGATTACTAATTACATGATTTTTACGATTTATCAAAGTGGTGGAATTAAAAAAGTGCATTGAAAAGTCATACATATTCATTGCTAATGAAATCATTGATTAATTAATCAAAATATTAAATATTTTGGCAATTTTTTTAAAATTTTTTACCCTCCCAAATTAGATATATACCATGTCAATATGCCACATAGACCCCACATTAAAAAATTTAAAGATGTTAGTTATTGTGAAAGATTTGTTACTAATCCAAAAAAAAAAATTGTTTTGTTTTACGAAAGTTTTGAAACAAAGACAAAAATGTGAATTAGAACAAAATTCATGTGTTTTAATTAAAAAAATCTATTTTATTACTAAAGATATTGTATAATATGTTAATTTAACAATAACATTAAGAATACTACTTTTTTTGTTTTTTTTTGGTCAATGCATGAAGAATACTGCTAATAATACATTAAGAAACTAGTAATATACGAATATTTGTAATATTATAATAAGAACATTTTATAATATTTCTAGATTATATTTTTTCATAATTGTTGCCTATAAGATTTGAACTCACTACTTGAAGCACAAATTTTTGTTTGTTTATCAATTTAGCTACCATTAATGGGTATTTATAGATTATATATGAATATTATTAATTTATTACATTAATATATAAAATCTTAAATATATATTTATTATTTAATGTTTGAGCCAAAAAGGGCTCGACTCTGGGTAGGTTTGGGCATTTTGGCCCAGTTCGTGGGCCGGCCCAAGCCCGGCTCGAAAAAAGGACCAAGCTGGGCCAATATTATTTGGCCCGTGGGCCGACCCGACCCTGACCTAATTTTTTTAAAATAAAATAGGATCAGACCTGGATTTATAAAATGACCCGTGGGTCTATCCAGTCCGACCCGAATATATATAATATTTTATATTTTATACATATAATATAAAATATATTAATATTAATTTGATGTATTATGTGTTATAAATTAATAAAAATAATATCAATTATAAATTTAAGAGTTGTTTTGATTTATATAATAAAGTATAGGTTAAATTATATTTTGATTAAAAAATATAGAATATTAATATTTTAAAAAATTTGGCCCGAGGGCTGGCCCACCCTTTTAGATGGGCAGGCCGGGGCCATACTTTTAACCAGGTCAACCAGGATGATAATTTAGGAGTGGCTCGGTCCGGTGTCCACCCCTAACTTAGTCATAGGTTCGATCCTATTTAATAGGGATTTTTACAATATTATAACACTTTTTGAAACAAATTGCACATAAAGAAACTACATACACTCTTTTTCATCTCTAAATAATATTGAAATACTATTTACATTTGAAGATAAAATTGATCAAACGTGAGTGTCCCTTCAATTAAGGAGAAAACAATGGAGATATGCTAAATTAGGGAAAGCACATCCCTAAAAAATTGGAGAAATATAAAAAAAAAGTAATTGTTCTTCAAAATTAAGAAAAAAAATCAAATTAAAAAATATATTCTAATATTGCAAACATGCATATTTTTAAGGATTCACATTTTGAATAAACATCTAGTCAGTACATGGCCACCATTACAAATTATTGCTATATATTGTCACGACCCATTTTCAGACCATAACCGACGTATAAGATGAACCAAACCAGAAGCCTAACTCATTCCGCACAAGTCTATGAGAATCAGATACACTAACCAATTATTCACTCATTAAAACATACATTAACCATTTATTAAGCAAGCATGCATAAATATAAATATATATAACCAAAAAACCATATAAGTATAACAAGTATAAATAATAAAACCAAAAATAAGTATAAAACATGTATGAGTAAAATCAATATCCAAAAGTCAAAATACAACTCAGTAACCCACTAGCATTCGGTGCAGAGCCCTATCAAAAATAAAGGAGTCTGAGTAAAAAGGCGTCAACTGATCAAATCGAGAACGCCTCACTGAGTGCCTGAATGTCGGATGATTGTTGAGTCAGAAGGTAACACTTGAAAAAGAATAAGGTAGGGGGTGAGAAATCTCAATGAGGGGCAACACTTTAGATCGCCTTATACGTGTGTCACAAAGACCGTTTTGAAAATGTTTCTTAAATACCACACATAATAAATTAGATACACACTTATACACTCTAAATATATTATAGCTTTTGAAATTCATTTTCGAAAATGTTCACACCCTCAACAAACAACATACAACAAGCATACGAATACATATTATACATATACATATATCTATATATAGCCGAATATTTGATCGGGATGAAACTGAATGGAACTGAACTGATCTGATGTGGACTATGACACCTGATACTGATCACGTGTGTTTGCGCTAGATATACAAATTACCACCAGCCCTGGTAACTGGGCCTTGACTGATCAATGGTATACCATAGGTTACGCCTCTCTGTAGCTAAGTGTTCCAAGTCAACGGAATATATATATATACTAATAATAGGCACATACAACAGATAGGTAATACAGATACTGATTTAGTACTGATAATGATATCCTTTATTGATAACTTATTCCTTATTACACATAATTAGAATTTAATAAATCACAATCCTTAATTAGTTTGGTTTACAAATATAGCTTGATTACACCCAAAAACATATAAGTTATGAAAAACAATTTATGTGTCTGAAATTGTTACCGTACTCACCTGATAACCAAACTGAAGTCCAGTCGATGACCACTGGTGTCTGTCTGTTCGTGCTGACAGGCGTAAGAAGCTAAAACAACAAATCATGACAAATTGATCAGAATGAGGTACTAGTATTGTGGTGGTACCGAATGTATGAATGCAATGCAGATGCAATCTTGCCTTCAACGGATCTGAAAACCTATTTCAATAGAAAATCTATCACTCTGGCTATAAAAATCAGAATTAATGTAAAATTATAGTTTAGTCCCCGAAGTTTAAAAAAATTACATTTTAGTCCCTATGACCTCGGAAAATTACAGTTTACCGCACTCACCTGGTAACCAAGCTGAAGTCCAGTCAAGCACCACTGGTATGTGACTGTTCGTGCTGACAGACACAAGAAGCTGAAACAACAAATCATGACAAACTGATCAAAATGAGATACTAGTATTGTGGTGTTATCGAATGTATGAATGCAATGCAGATGCAATCCTGCTTTCAACGGATCTGAAAAACCTATTTCAATAGAAGATTTATCACTCTCGTGACAAAAAATCAAAATTAATGTAAAATTACAGTTTAGTCACTGAAGTTTGTAAAATTAACTTTTAGTCCCTATGACCTCAAAAATTACAAGTTCGTCCCTAAACTTCTCAGGGTTTATAATCAGTCCTCGACTTATTAGAAATTCCAAATAAAACCCAAACTTTTGAAATTCACAACACTAGCTCTACACTTTCTAAAATTCCAAATTTGAGCCAAATTTTCCATAATTACAAATCTGAGGCAAAATTCTCAAAAATTACAAAACTCTATGGTGGCATAAAATTTATGGTTAAATCCTTTATTGTCCCTAAAGTATAATGCAATCTCCTTTGTGGTCCTTGAGTTTTGAAAAGCTCTTTTGTGGTCCCTAGTAGGGACCGCAGAGAAGCTTTTTAGGGACCAAAGAAGAATTTTTCAGGAATCGTAAATGAGCTTTTCAATGACCTCAGGAAGTGCAAATGAGCCTTTTTAAAATCTAGGGACCAAAAAGCAGATTAAACTATAACTCAGGTACAACATAGGATTCAACCCTAAAAAATATTCCAAAAATAGCAAACTCTCGATTCGATCGACCTCCAGCCTAACCAATCACCTATACTAACTATAATCAACCTCTTAAACATGAATCTAACATATATTTCAACAATCAAACTCAAAATCATCAAGATTTTCCATTCTCAAATTCGGATTTCTTGGACCCATGAAAAATGAATCATCAATTCACTAAACCCAACTCAAATCCAAGTATTTGTAAACCTAATCTAGCAAGATATATCAGAAACAACTTTAGATTTAACCAGAAAATCAACAAAATCTGAAACCCTAGCTTCAAATAAACCAATTTCGTCCAAACACGAAATCTGCCAAAATCGAAGCTAAAATCCTATGATTTCGACTTCAAACAACCATAATCTAACAATATTTAACGTTTATAACAACAGAAAAGGAAAAATCTGAACCCAACTTCCAATTTCGTCCAAACCCTAGATGAGTGAATGCAAAGCAAAAATGAGGAAAAGAAGAAATTAATAGACGATTCTTACCTTAAGGAGACAAAAGGAGTTATGGGTGAGCAATGGCAGAGGAAGAGAGTTGATTCTTCAAGTGATTTTGGTGATTAGAAAGATTAAATGCCATAAACACGTCGGATGGGGGTATTTATAGCCCTTAACACCGAAACGCTGCGTTGCACGCAAAATGGCCTAGAAATGGTACGTCATGCGCATTGTACCCCATTTTACGCACGGAGTACAAGATCTACATGCGTAGATGAAGCTTCAACGTGCGTAGTCATCTTCCCAGCTTACTGCCCACACACAAACGATGACCAATGTGCATAGATAATTTCCACAGCCCACTGCTCACACCCAGAAGATGATCAACGTGCATAGATGTCTTAAAACGCACGTAGCAAGCCTCCAACGTATCCAAAACATGTAAATTCCCCCTTTTCATGCATTTCCAACTTAGGATCATCAATCCCCTCACTCTCGGGACCAACCAAACACCAAAACTTGGTGGAATGATGCATGAAACCTCCTTAAACACTCCAAATCACCACGAAATCAAATGGAATGCTACAAAGAACCTAGTCGGAACGGACGGGATATTACACATATATATATACATTGGGTATATTTTTTATTATTCAAATGAGCATTAGTCCTTTTTTTTCTTTTGGATTTTTTATTTGCAATATGATTTGTAGCCAAATATTACGGGAATAATCGTTATTAAATGTATTATCTCAATGATATTTGTTGTTGTATTATTGTTTGATTTTATTTAACATGAATATCTATTTATTATGCGCATTATTATTGCAATATTAAAAAACTCTCAAGGGATATTACATAAAGCAATTCGTCTTAGAATGTTGAATATACTAGTAATGCTAGTATATTGCTTTATTACATAGATATATATTACCCTATAACATATCACTAAATCATATAAGGATATTATATAAATTGAAACAACAATATTAATATCAAGTGAATAATATTCCAATATACATTAATATAAGTTGAAAAACACAGTCAAAATCCCTAAACTAAAAAAACGCAATAATACTCTATATTAGGCAAGTTTACGGTTCAGGAACCGCCGGTTTCGGTTTTTGAAATGGAGGAACCGGAACCGAACCGTGGTTCCACGATTTGGTCCAATTCCTGGCTGGTTCAGGGTTTGACCAATTTTGACCAGTTAAACCATCAGTTCTGGTTCCAATTCGGTTCTGTTCAAAAAGATTTTTTTTCTATTTTTTTTAAATAATATTAAAACCGCTGGTTTACGAAGGTTGAACCACTTATTTTGATTAAAAATGTTAGTTTAAAAGGATTAAAACCGCTGGTTTAGGAGATTAGCCAATGATTTTGGAAGGTTCAACCATTGATTTTGGTTAAAATTACTGGTTTTGAAAGGTTAAACCACTAATTTTGGTTAAAATCGCTGGTTTATAAGGGTTATACAGTCAGTTCAAACCACCGATTAATCGGCTGTTCAACGGTTTTCACTATCCTGAACCGGAACCAGCCCTTGAACCGTAGGTTTTGTATTGTACAGTTCACGGTTCCGGTTTGGTTTTCACATATCTACTCTATATACGTGAACTTAAAATATACTTGCAATAATAAAAAAATATGATTATGGGAAAAAAATGTAAGTATAAAAAATTTAACTCAAACTATCGCTTCAATATCATTCGAATATACCACAAATTATAACATATGAATCCCACCTAAACGAAAAAGCAACAATCCAATTGCAAGCAACAAAAACCCACAAAATCAGACTGAACCTTCCCTCTTCGTCCACCGCCTCCATGTCCTCCTCCCGCTACCTCTCATTTCCACTATCTCCTCCTCGTTTTCTCCTTCTGCAATCTTTCTCTCTTCCCCTTCTTTCACCATCGGCAGCCCACCATGCGAAATCTTTTTGCGAATAGAGTTCAAAAGAGTGAGATCACAATAAAGACTGAAGCAGACGTGTCTAGATCAATGTTTCACGGTTGAGGACAAGATCAGAACGAGCTAACGGCGGCAGATAGGAGATACAAACCAGATCTGCTCAGAACCCAAACACAACAAAACCTAAATCTCAATCTTCCAAAACCAGTCGATTAACCACCACCACCACTACTACAGAAGATACAATCATTGAAGAAAGAAGAAACAAAATCAAATAATCAAAAAAAAAAAGAAGAAAGGAAGATGTGCAGAATAGGGATAAGGTTTGGGTTTGGTTTTAATGTTGATTTTTAAGTGACAGAGTGTGTGAGAGAGAGAGAGAGAGAAGGATGGAGAAGAAAGGAGGTGTGGCAACCCGCACTAAAATAAACCAAAACTTCCTTTTGCGTTTTGTTTTTTGAAAAAATTAAGAAGATTATATGGTTATGAGATTATGGTGTTGTGATTTCTCTATCATAGTATGCAAGTGTTGATTATAGCAATCTATCTATAAATAATATTAAAACGCTAGATATTGCTGCCCATTTTGAGCCACGTGTCTTCTCTATGTTATTTCCACGATTTATTTTTTGGACTAATGTGCTCCCTTTTCACAATCTATCGTTTAGTTTACTTCATCTTTATCACCTTCGCAAATTTTATCTTAATCGATTTAGTTTGAATTAGTTTGAACCGAATCTATTTGATTTCATCTCTTCCAACTGCTTATATATATTCACTAGACACCTTCCATTGTCCAAGTACGTTTTTTCCTCTTCTTACCATCATTGTTTTGTTTTCCAAAAATCTTTTGGGTTATGGTCATTCATCACCTGCAACTGTTGACTCACGTATGCTATGTGTTTGATTAAATATTCCAACGAGCTGTGTCTTTTGTTTGAGAGTATGCTGCCTGTGCCGAAACTGATAACATTACCTGAAAAACGTTTTTCCTTCTCCTTACCATCATTTGTTTTGTTTTTCACAAATTTTTTCGGTTATAGTCACTCATCTCCTGCAATTGTTGATTCATGTATGCTATGTTTTATAGATTGATTATGAACAAATATTTGAGTTAATGGTCCAAAAAATTATTTAAGTGGTGTTCTACACTACGATTGTGTTGTTACTTTTTACCTTTTTTTGTGAAATTATGATTGGACGGTATGTTATAGGTTAACTACCAAATCATGTTTAAACATTACATGAAAACGGTGCATGGAGTGTTTTATACCATAAACAATGCTCTTTTTTGTTTGTCAGTATAATAGGCATATCACTCTATTGTTGCGTAATATCAAATAGACATATGGAATTCTGAGTTACTGACAGCCATATGGAAGCTATATTAAGTATCTTGAGGGGAGAAACTGATCCATCTTCACAAAGCAAATAGATAATTTTACCTTCAACTTACGTTGGAGCCGTAAGGTACATTATTAAAATTTTAGCTATTACCATGTTTCGTTTAATAAATTCATACATTAGTAATAAATATGAACTCTCTTTTCCTAGAAGCCCAAATAGGATTGTGCTCCACCCGTTCCATTCAAGCTTGTAGTGAAAGTTTATTATGCATGAAAACGTGGCAAACATTTAACAAAGAATAACATATTTGAAACAACTATATTAGACAAATGTTATTAAATCATCTCTTAGTCTTCTAATCCACAACAATTTTTATATAACAATTTGGAAACAACAATTTTAAAGTTCAAATAAATGCAATATGTATGTACTTCATTTGTTATGAAATCATAATTTTTACATAATCTATTGTCTTACATTTTTATAGGTATATGATTCAAAATTATCAAGGTGCAATGGCTATTTGTAGGTGAGCAGGAAATCAAATGGCCTGAAATACAGAGATTTGTTGAAGAATTAGGTCTTAGACCCTAAGATAGGCATGATATAATATGTAGAATCTTCAAAATGAAGTTAAATGAATTATGTTGAGATCTTAAACGGAAGCAAATATTCAGTAGGGTCAAAGCATGTAAGTTTATCTTAATTCAAACATTAATTACAATCATTTTATAATTTTTTTAATTTTGTGATGACATGTTAACTATTGGATAAACTTTCGTTTAATTCTCTTTGCAGTGTTGTACACGACAGAATTCCAAAAGCGTGGCTTCCCACATGCTCTTTTTTTTTTGCCATCAAAAGGACAAACATCCAGTAGGTGATGACATTGATAAAATCATTTTCGCTAAGATACCTAATAAAAAAAATAGTTCCCGCCTACACGAAGCGGTGAAAGATTACATGATGCATGACCTATGTGGATCGGCAAATAACAAATTGCCTTGCATGGATGATGGAAAATGTACAAAACATTTTCTAAAAAGATTCAACTATGAAACAATGTTGAATGGAGATGTTTACCCTTTTTACAAGTAGAGTGACAATGGTGAAATGATTGAAAAGGATGGTTCAATGCTTGACAACAAATATGTCGTGCCCTACAACCCATGGTTACTACTGAAAGATGAAGCTCACATTAATGTCGAATGGTGCAACCAACACATATCCATCAAACATCTATTGAAGTATGTCAACAAATAAAACAACTGTATCGCAGTTTCATTTTATCAAAACAATGAAAATGGAGAATCTGAAAGAAGCCTAGATGAGATTGCACAGTACTATAATTGTCAATACATATCATCAGGTGAGGCAGTATGGAGAATTTTTGCTTTCCCCATTAACAATTATGAACCAGGAGTTGAGTGGCTGAGCTTTATCTTCCTAAAGAACAAACAGTTATATTTGAAGATGAAAAACCAATAGATTTAGTTTTAAACATGTATGGAGAAGATAGTTCGATGTTCTTACAATGGATGCAAGCAAACAAAGAGTTTCTAGAAGCTAGAGAATTGACTTATGTTCAGTTTCCATAAAAGTTTGTTTACAAAGAAGTAGCTATGCAAGAAGGTGTAGTAGTCAAAAAGATGAAGAAATGTTGTCCCAGGCAACGTGGCTTCTATGTTGGAAGGATTTTTTTTATGTTCATCCGGGTATCGACGAAATGTACTACATGAGGCTATTGTTGAATTTGGTGAAAGGTCCAACATGTTATGATGATATCAAAATGGCGAATGGTACTTTGTATCCAACTTTTAAGGATGCCTTTTATGCTCTGGAATTGTTAGATGATGGTAAGGAGTACGTCAATGCAATTACTGAAGCATCATTCTAGGGTTTTAGTAATTACTTACGTAATCTATTCGCATCACTTTTATTCACGAATTCTCTTTCAATGCTAGAATATGTTTAGGAACAAACATGGTCTATTCTCACTGAAGACATTCTCCACAGGCAACGAAACATTCTTCAGATTGAAGGTAAGTCATATAGTTAACATTTTAAAAAAAAATATTATTCTACCTTATTACATTATTTTATCTATTTCCTTTTACATTGATTGTTATTAATGAGTATATTTTTAGTTTATAAATACAAAATTATAGTGTTGCTTGTTCGAAAAAATGTTATTTGAAACATAGAATAAATTATATAATTATGCTGAAACAACATGCTCTGGTATAACAATTAGGTTAAATTAGAATATAACTATGCATAAACACAATTTACAAATAGCAATATCCATTTAAGTTATTTAAAGCTATATATGTCCAACACATAAGGCAACTAACATTTGCACACATTTTGTGTCAATTGTAAATGCTATATAATCATAAAAACCTCCTCCTCAAGAAGATTTTTTTTTTAATCATACCATTATTAATATATTTGCAGTGGTGATTGTCTAACTATTCTAATTGTTCTATCTCTTTTTTTTCTTTATATAATTATATCTAAAAAGAAATGAAAAAAAGTTTAAGAGATCATCCTTCTCTTCCATTCCTAGATGATTTGATCATATAAGAAGGGAAAAAAAAATTTCCAAGATGAACTCAGTTATGACAGGTGTAATATCCCGTTTATTTTAGCCAGAATCTTGTAGTATTCCGAAGTGATTTCAAGTTGGGATGTTGACCTTTGAGTTTGAGGGTTGTGCTGCGTGTGTTTTTCACGTTGTAGGTCATCTATGTACTTAGTACAAGGTACTGTGCTCGTAGTAGAGGCCTGAACCTTGACCGTGAATATGCGTTGAGTGCAACATACACAGGAGGTCATCTACGTGCACAGTAGTAGTACTATGCACGTAGACGGGGATGAGTTGGCCGAGAGTCTTGCTTGGACTGTGTGCATTGTATGGGTTGTTGTGCACATTGTTCATCCTTTGGATGTGACCCGTGAGCATGCTGAAGTCTTCTACGCACACAGCAGGGGTTAGAACGCACTTAGATTGTAGATCTGAATGAGGGCTTCGGATCTTCCGTTTACGTACGTTGTGTGGGATGCTACCCACATAGAGCACAGTGCTACGTACACAGAACCCCTACTATGAGCGTAGATGTGTTTTTCTGGGCGACTGTGCGTGAAACGCAGTATGTCAGTCCGTGAGTCTCTAAATACCCATATCTACCATTCATTCGATAACAACTCGTCTCAACCATCAGAGCACTTTCTCATTTTCTTCTCTGTGATTTTCGTTGTTTCTCCTTGCTTATTGATCGCCAATCTGAATAGTGACAAGACAAGGATGAGAT
>CAODLS010770636.1:0-20467 GCA_948243855.1 Flueggea neowawraea
TTGCTTCATTTGTTTGTCTCGATCCACGTGAAATTCAAACAAACATCCTCTGAACTGCAATCTTCATCTTGTTTTGTATGTATGACGTACGTGACTTCTGATGTCACACGTACATGTGGCTTTATGCCTTCAATTGATTCAAGACTTCAATTTTCCCGCTTTAATTATGATCATATTTCACGTACTTTGGATACCTCTCAAGTACGTGACATTATCTGACCTACATGAATATTTTCTAATGTACGTGTGATCACTTTTCCCAACTTCCAGTAGCTTCTGTTTCAGCTCACGATCGAACTC
Organism: Flueggea neowawraea; assembly: GCA_948243855.1. Taxonomy (NCBI): domain Eukaryota; kingdom Viridiplantae; phylum Streptophyta; class Magnoliopsida; order Malpighiales; family Phyllanthaceae; genus Flueggea; species Flueggea neowawraea. The sequence goes on from CAODLS010770636.1 coordinate 301, forward strand.
ACGTACTTGAGACTTCATTGACGTACGTGACATTTACACACGTACGTGACTTTGGAAACACGTACGTGAATCTTATTCAGATCAAATTCTGCAGTTTGTTCATCATCAAAACTTAGGGAAATCTCAATGTTGACCACCCTTGGTTCAACATCTTTCTCGGTCAGACTCACTCTTCTGTGTTTGTTTTCTCTCTGCCATTCTCTCTATCTCTTATCGATTTTTTTTGTTATTGTCGCCTCACTCTTCTTTGTCCTCGTATTTCTTCTTCTTATTGTGTAAAATGACGACGGAGAGAGGAAGATACAGATAGGGCGGTGCTACGGAGAGAGGGAGCCAGCGAGAGCGCCACAACAGAGAAAGGGAGCGCGAGAGAGACAGATAACACAGAGAGAGGGACTGAGAGAGAGAGAGAGAGAGTGAAGCGACGGAGAAAGGGAGCGAGAGAGACAGAGGGAGCGGCGACAGAGAGAGGCGGTGGCTGCGGCTAGGGTTTCAAACCATAGCTGTTGCGCATGTTTATTTTAAAAAACACACTTTCAGTCATTAGAACTTTGTAAAAGTATATGATTAGTCCCTAATTGATAGTTTTCATTAATTTATTAAAAAAAGACAACTTTAAATAACCTAAAAAGTAGAATGAGAATTACTATGATTAATCCCTAATTTTATTGAAAATTTTATAAAAATTACAAATCAAACCCTAATTCATTTTGTACTCATAATTTTACTGAGTAATAAAAAATTAAAATAATTTTCTTAATTTTTTGTGTGTTGTACTCAATTTGTATTTGTTGGTAGTCGGTTTGTTATCATTTATTCTCGTTTTGTACTCATTTGTATTTAGTTTGTTCCCGTTTTGTACTCAGTTTGTTCTTGTTTTGTACTTTGATTTTCTTATTCTATACTCGTTTTTACTTGGTTTGTTCTCGTTTTGTGCTCATTTTTGTATTTGGAATAATGAGTTGTTCTCGTTTTATACTCATTTTTGTATTTAGAATAATGAGTTGTTCTCGTTTTGTACTCATTTTTGTATCTGAAAAAATGAGAACATTTTGTTCTCATTTTGTAGTATGGTCAACTTTTTGATACGCGGTCAAACTTCTGACGTGCGGTTAAAAGATAGTCAAAAAGTCAAAAGTAGGCATTTTTGAAACTACATTAAAAGAGTGGACATTTATGTAGACATTTTGAATGCCCTTCCATTTTAAAAATTTAAATTTCTTTTTAGAATTTCTCTGTAATTATCCCTATAAAATTAGATGCATAACACATACACAAATGTATGTGTCCCCATGTCAGCATCAATATCGAGTGTGTATCATACAAGAAGTCATAATAACATATAACCAGATCATGAACAATGACCAATACCAATAATTCCATGTATCTCATATAAGACAATATATAAACGCATCTCGTAAGGCCGTAACGGATTCACCCATGAAACATTGCAAGTTCAAGTCCCACATCTCGCCTCTTGAGCCTCTCCACTGCCTTTCCCACCTAATACACATATTTACACAATTTTCTTTCAATACAGAATGCATATGTACTATTATATGCTTGTGATATTTGAATGATGCATATTTCGATACTGACACTTCTAATATGTACTTATATATGCAAGTTGGTATGAATTAATACATTCTCATATATTTTAGAACACTCTTATAGGCGTCTAATATTCAATGGCAATTAACGAAATGCAAGTCAAACATATTGATGCATTCTAGATAGTTTGTGTTATCTTACCAAGTCAACAATCCAAACATACTCATTATATTCTCAAATTTAAACTAAATATAGAACACATATAAAGGTTTACTTGCACCAAAAATCAAACTCTAGGTCGTTCTAATGAGGTCTACACAAATTCTCAAAATTATAGCTTGTGTATAGGATTTTCAGATTATACATGTTTACACTTAGTCGTACCGATTATATGTTATACTCTTACATAGGCTATAAACATTTATTGAGATATACTAAACATGTAAATAAATAATTTTCATGTTTTATACTTCGTCTATACCTATCTCTAAATTTCTCAAAATAAGGATGCAATCTAAACCTAAATAAACTCATGTTCCAATTTATATGAGTTTATGCTTAATTCATGCTCTAATCCATTCATTCAACTTACATACCTCTAAACACATTATTGCAATGAATAATAAATAGAGAAGAATGGAGAAAATCACTTATTTTGTTCCTATGATGCAGTAGACACTTATTTAGAAGTGAAATCGACGTGTTCTACGTTTCCTATCGAATTTGCTAGACAAATTTGCTCTTCTTCTCTTTTCTCTCCCCTTTTGGTTTTGTTTTCTCTCCAATAGATGACCCTAAGCACGAAATGATTTTGTTTTCCTTGTTTAAATTTTGATTTATCATGTTATAGGCTAAGCATGAGATGGCAAAATCCTTAGATGATCCAATCAGAAGCTTCCATGTTTCTTCTATCTTTCTACTCTTTTTCTTATGTTTTCTACACATAAACATGCATAGGTTTTTTATGGTAACCAAATGATACTTATTTATATAACTACCTTGATATAATTATGAAATTATCTATTTACCCCTCTTTCATAATTGTTTGGTTTTCAAATCTTGATTCTCCTATTGATAAACTCTTTTTCACTCTCATAGTTTTTCTAAAATATTCTCAAACTATATGGGCAAATGGGACTATGACTTATGTAATGTTAGATCAATGCGCAAATTTTATGTATATCATATGTAATGCATGCACTTGTATATGCAATTTTGGTTATGAATGTGAAAAAAAAAAATGATATAAGATTATATCAACATGCCATCATGAAAAAAAAAATACGTGGTTTAATTTGATCAAGATTTTTTTAGGTTTTGTTTGATATATTGGTTTGATTTAATCTAAAAACGGCTAATTAAACTTGGACCACACAAACCCTACCATTATTCATGGAACCTTTTAGATATGTGAGCCCGCAATGGATTCTTCATGACAACAGTAAACTCTTGCTTCTCAGACAAATCAATATCATCTCCTTCCACAGCCTTCCACTCAAATTTCCAAACCAAATTAGCCACAAAAAACTCCAAGTGAAGCATAGCCAAACCATAACCAGGACAAATTCTCCTCCCAGCCCCAAATGGCATCATTTTAATCTCTTTACTTCCTGTTATGTCAAACCCTTCTCCTTCATCATTCATAAATCTCTCTGGCTTGAACGCCATCGGGTCGTCCCACACGGTCGGATCACGACCCATCTCCGCCACCATAAAATTTATGGAACCATTTTTTGGTATCAAATATTGGTCTAACATTGTGTTTTCGGTCACTGCATGTGGCAACACATAATGTCCAGGTGGATGCCTCCTTAGCCCTTCCAAAACCACAGCCTTCAAGTATGGCATCTTCTTAAGATCATCTTCTCCGATTAGTTCATCTCCTGTTTTTGCGACTTCTTTAATTTCATTGAAAAGCTTCTCTTGAATTTCTGGGTATTTGACCAAATTCGCCATGATCCATTGAAGAGTAGTCGAAGTTGTATCAACACCTCCATTGAGAAACTCGTTACATAAAGTAACTATTTCTTTTTCGTCTAATTTTCGCTTCTCTTCAGGAAGTTCTAGTTGTAATAAAGTGTCAACGTAGCATAACAAGTACCCGTAGTCTTTCTTGTCGTCCCTTGATAATCTTTCCTCGTTGACCTTCTTTCTTGCTCTTATCAATGGAAGTAGCACGTCTTCTTGGTCTTTCCTAAGCTTCAACAAATGTTCCCAACGTTTACGCAACAGTAGCTTGCTCAATCCTGGCAAGAAATTAAGTATATTGAATTTGAGTACGTTAAAAAGCATGTTACACTGCACTCTTTCAATTTCTTTGGTTTGTTTTTCTTCAAGCTTATCTCCGAAACACATCAGGACTAAAAGACAGAACATGGCAAATTGAAAATGCTCTCGAACAGTCACCGGAGCCCCGGATTTGGCTTCAGATTGGAGCCGGTTAACAAGGATTTCAAGAACCCACTTTCGGGCGTGAGAATAGGACTTAACTCGCGAAGGGTGAAGGATTTCGGCTGTAAGATTCCGCCGGAGAATGCGCCAGTTGGAACCATAAAAAGAAGAATTTATGTTGTGTTGATTTGTAGTAACAACTTTGTCGACGGCTAAAGCCGGAGGGCGGTCGGCAAAGACGGCACCATTTTCGACTAAAGCCTTGTAGGCGAGGGAGCGGTCGGAGACGAAGATGGCTGGACGAGGGCCGACGCGGAGGGTGACCATGGGGCCGAACTTGGCGTGGAGAGAGCGTAAGATGGGTTCGAGTTCGGAGAATGATTTGCGGAGCCAAAAGATGCTGCTTATGATAGGAAAGTTTTTGGGGCCTGGAGGGAGTGTTAGAGTGGGTTTGTTGTGAGTGAGTAAAAGGTTGAAGAAGGCTCTGATAATTGCAGAAATGCAGAGACTTGTAAGAATAAGGAACCAGGTTTCCATGGTGTGTGAGATAAGATATGAAGATGATGAGTTCAGGAGATGGGGTTTTAATTTTCAGTATCAAAAAGTCTAACAAATATCTTTCACAATAATGTCGCGGCTAGAATGTGATTGGCGCTTGAGTGGATATTTTGAGACGACTTGCGTTCTGTGGTGGCATTTTGTTTAACATTCGCAATCCAACTTTTATTTTCAAATAAAATGACAAATGATACTTTGTGTCTTCAAATCTACGTTTAGAAAGTTGAATAAATTTATTTTTTTTAAAATTATAAATTTTCTTTATTTCGTATATCTTCTAAATATATAATCTTACTACTGTTAAAGCTGTTGGAAACTTGGAATGGCTATTTCCAACCATTTTTCTTTTCTGTTCCATTGCCTACTCCTTTGTTCTTCCTCAGCCACCAGCCTTACTCATAACAAATTCTTTCGTCACTGGTTTGCTGATAAAGAAGCGTCAACAACTATAACATGAGACCAAACTACATTTGCGTCTCATCAACTGGCAAAGCCCTTGAACTGTGAGATTTGGTAAATACTTGTGTGAAAGGCATTTCTGTAAGTTTTTTTTTTAACCTCACTGGCAGCCTATTAAGGGTTTGAGTGAGTTTTAGAGGACGAATGGGAAAAAATTGTATCAGATAGAAAATAATCTTAAATTGACATGATATTAATGTGATTTACGGATTTGTAGATTTTTTTTTCAGAAAAAAAAAAAAGAAAGTGTAAGATTAGGATAGTGATTTGTGTGAGATTTTCTCTTTTCTTTTTTAGAAAAATGTGAGATATGTTTGAATATTTGGTTCCATCCAATATGTGTAGTTGTGATTTTGACAAGAAGAATACATTTTAATATTGAGGACTATGTATGAGTAATAGATATTCTTCATTCTTTAATTTGAGGTTTTGAGTTTGAATTTTGAGTAGAGAAAAATTCTAAAATGGGTCTGATTTAGCAAAAAAAAAATCATATATATTATGGTTTCTTTTTATTATATTGTTATAGATTTTATTTTATTTTTTTTTACTTTATTAGTCTGTAACTCGATTCAATGCGAAAGAGATTAATTAACTTTTTTATTTTAAGCATAAAATTAAATAAACACCTTCTACCTAAAATTGTTGCGGCACTATGGCATGCTTTTAAATGGCGTTAGATTTTGCACTCAATTAGATCATTAAATCCAATATTTACACTCAAATGGGGTTGGCTTTGGTTGGACCGTATTGGCATTTGGGGTATTAATTCTTGTAAATTTAACAATATTGAAGTGTGTCAGAAAATTACATTTGTAGATTTGCGAATGTTGTAGCGCATGAGCTTGCTCGAGTTGCAACTTCAATGTCAGATTCTAAGTAGTGGGGTTGCTTTCCTCCTCCTCCTCTGCTACACCATTTGTACGTAGACTTTTCTAATTAATGAAATTTAAGTATTATTATTAATTTTCAGTATCCAAAGCCTAACAAATCTCTTTCACAATATAGTCATGGCTAGAATGTGATTGGCGATTGTGGTGTTCTGTGATGGACTTTGTAACATACGTACTGTGACAGAGAAAATTTGTATATCATACGTTATCCAAGTTTTATTTTCAAATGAAAAGAAAATTGATATTTTGTGTCTTCAAATCTATGTTTAGAAAGTTGAATAAATTTCATTTTTTTAAATCATAATAAATTAAATTATAAATTTTTTCTTATTTAGTATTGTTGGGAAAAGCAAAACCACCAACATAAAAAGAAAAATAAAAGAGAGAGAAGGAGGAGGGAAGAAATTCATTCTTTTCCTCTCCCTCTACAAACATACGTTCCTCTCTACAAAGATGACAGAGAGAGATGTCTCTTTCACTAAGCAGAAGAAGAAGTTCTTCTTCTTCATTGTCGCCGAGTCCTGCATAGATCGAGTGTGGATTCTAAACTGCGAAACAGTCAAGCACTCATGTTAGAAACAAGATTGTGGTTTGCTCGCGAGACCAACATCGAATCCAGTCTTGTTCCTTCGTTGTTCACTGCTGTCTTCTACTGTATTAGAGGTTAGTAAGTCGAACCTATTAATTATCATGTTTATTAGTTAAACCAGTATGAGATTCCATCAGTGGTGTCAGAGCCAGCACAAATTTACATGTTTTGATTGTAAATTCGTGTTGGTCTCAGTTTAGAATGCCTATTGTATTTTTGTTGTGTTCGACAATATGTTCCTAATGCGTTTTTTGATTTGAATCTGTTTAGAGTCAAAAACTAGAAGTTCGAATTTTGAAAATTTGACAAAAATATTGAGATCAACGACCTAAAAAATGCTATTTGCCCAAGTTTCGTCCCAAAATTCCACCAGGAAGGATGTCAAATCGGTGAAAATCTGATCTAAAAATATTGAGTGAGGAGGCACATATGAATTTTTCCATCTAATCCGATAGGTCGATGTGGTGAGTTCTTATTGGATGAACGTGGATCACTCAAAACACGACATTTTGTAGATGTGGCGAATTTTTTAATTGGTTGAAGTTCATTACACAGACCACTTAGAATGCAACACATGTTAGAGTCAAAATCATGTCAACACTAATTGATCAAAACATGGACCATTGAGATGATGACACGTGGCAAAAGAAGCCATGTAGACATCCACGCAATAGACATGTGGCAAAACTGCATGGAGAGACATGTCATCAAAAAGCTCTAACCAGGGAGTGACACGTCGCATAAAATGCCATGAGGGAAAACATGTGATTGACATATGGCATGTTGACTTGAATGACACGTCAGCAAAGATGTCCAATTATGAGGTGACACGTGACAACTCTATGCAATGTGGCAGCCACCTCAGCGCCACATGGCAGTGCCTCTAGACCCCATCCTGCCATGTCATGAACACATAGACCAATCATGGTTGGACATGTGTCCTCATGCGACGTAGCCACTTGGCAACAGAGTGAAACGCCGCGTGTGGACTACGCATCGGAGCTTCACGTGGCGTGTACCGGCGCATGCCACGTGACTCGACCACCATTTTTCGTATTTTTGGCAGAATTAAAATTTGAATTATTCTGAAATTTTCGGTATATTTTTAACATTTTTTTGAGTTTCGGAACTATTTTTTCCAATTTTTTTGATATATTGAAAATTATGTTTTCTACCAAAAATTATTTTTGGAAATTAGTTTTCAAAATGATTAATTTGAAAACATACAAATATGGTTTTCATTTAGATAATTGAGATGAGATTCTAATTATTTGAGTAATACGCGAGTAAGTATATACCCATTTTTTGAATTTATTACAAGTATGTGAATGGGGTAAAATCATACTACATCGAATAAAGTGTGATTTAAGGAAGAGTTTGCACGACTTCCAAAAGAGTATTTTTGGGAAGTTGGTGGTCATAAAGGGAAGAATGTAATTGTGCATTAATTGCACAAAAGTGATAAAGGTTTTCTTGTTTCATAGAAGATTATGAATTCTCAGCACCAATATTGGGTAATTCTTTGGTCCATACTAGAATTTCATGGAAACATAATCCCTTAAGTGTCAAGGAAAGATTCTTAGAGATTTTAGAAAGTAAGAGCATTTGAAATTGGTATGTCCAATACTAAACTATGATCACAACGAGAGATCGTGAGAAATGAGAGCATCCACTTTATAGTCGTATGATTAATAGAATTCTCGAGAAGTTGGTATGACTACTTATAAATTCTATTTTAACACGTTGGAGAAGGTCCATTGTGTATCCAATTGGTAGGCATGGGCTAAAATACAAGATTTGTGTAGTATTATTTTAGGGATATTTTTCTAAGCATTGTTTGTAAATGTTGCCTAATGTTGATGTACGTATGTCAATATTGAGATTGATTATTTTGATTGCATGTTGGTTCAATAAATGATGCTTATTCCATTTATTGTTTTGGCTTATTATTGTGTTCATTTGTCTTAATTTGATATATAATATTTCATACGTTGAATACATTGCCCAACTATTGAGTTTACATTAATAATTGAGATGATCGACATAGATTCCCCTAAGTTAAGTGGATTTTAAAAGTGGATCTGAACAATCATTATTTACTGTCGATAAAATTAAATATAGTATAGTTAATTATTGAGACCGAGATGATAAATGTGCACTTAGTATACATTTCGATTCAAAACTTAATAAGAGGCTATGCTAGTTAATTTTGGTTGGATAGTAAATATATGTGTATTACTATGACTTACTTGTATTCAATTATGTCTTGTTGTTTGTCAAGTTTATTTGTGCCACTCACTGCCTGTAAAGTCCATTGATGCCAATCCAGACGAGCACGTTTGTTGAGCTACGTTAAGATTGTGTGACAACGATTGTAAATCCTAGATTATGAAAATATAGCATGTACTTTAAGAGCAAAAGCTCGTGCTCCATTGAACTTGGTTATGAACGAATTCAAGGAGGAGTAGATTACCACTAAATACATTTTGGACCAAAATATCAATAGGCGTGGAAGTTAGAAAATTCCACTATGTCCATCATCTTGTAAGTACAAAGGACGATGTAGTCACTTGGCTATTTTATAAGTATCAAGGTGCAATGTTTTTGCGAATTGCATTTAAGGAGCAGCTAGTTTGCGAGACACTAACTTTGCTCACGGTCTTTGACTATTTACGCTGATACTTGTTACAAATGTCTTAATCATGTGAGTAAAGGCAAATGCCTATATGATTAGAGAGCTAGGAATATTGGTCATAGATTGATCAAAGACGAGCTAGTAATCGAGTTGCAACTAATTCACGTTTTGTTAGCCTTAGATGGCAATCCAATAGGGGGTGAATTGAATTTTTTAATAAAATTTAAAACCTTTCCAAGTAAAACCGTAGTATAATTTTTGAAATATGTTAAAAAATAGTCAATCCAATACACACAAACTTAAAATAAATAAAAGATTTGAAGCATTAGAAGAAACAAAGCTCAAATTTATAGTGATTAGGTCCTCATTGACCTGCATTCATTCCTCAAGCCTTAGTTCAAAAGTTTTGAATCCACTAAGTCTCCTCTCTTCATGAGCATAGGGAAGCCACTACACAACCGCTTGTTTTTTAGGTTTAAGAGCAACCTTTACACATTATTTTTACAGGCCTAAACAAGAAAACCTGAACTACTCTTGCTTTTACAAGGAACAAGCAAGGAAACCTATACTACCCTTTAAGCTTAGACCAAATCTTGATTACAAGTGGATTCTCAATCTTGAAATAGCCTCACACAAAAACCCAATCAATTAAAATTGCAAAGCAAAGCTTAATTGGTATGCAAAGAACAAGAACACTAAGAGAGAGAAAGTCAAATAGAAAAATGGCAAAGCTTGGACACTCTCGCAATAATATTCATACCTTTTCAAGGTCTAGGGACAAGTATTTATAGCCTCTCTATGAATAGTAGTTGTTGTAGTATTCAAAATAGCCGTTGTGAGCAAATCGAACATTCTGATTTTCATTGACGTCACCCTTTTTACTTGCGTAGCCCTCCTGCTACATGCATAGTCCATATGCTCATCATAGTTCAGCGTGTGTTGTGTTCCCTTTTGTATGCCTTGTCTATACTTCATTGGTTACTTCCTTGTTCAACCTAGCATCTGCGTGATTAGATTTCCTTCTACATACGTAGCCTTAGCTTTCTGTGTGCTTAAATATTTTCTTCATTATGCGTTGTCGATTTCCAAGATATATCTTTTGATTTCCAATGTCAGCATGTCAAGAATATTCAAATATTCAAAATCCCCAGGAGCATCTATCAGTTTCATCAGAGTTTGTCTTCATATGATCTATATGCATCGTGTTTCAGCAACGTGCGTAGTCTCTGCAATTTTAAGATTGCACCATTACTCATCTATAAGCCTTGTCTCTATGGTTTTATATGCATTCCATCAATCCTTGAATACCTCAGAAGAAATCATCTCATCATATATATATCTCGACTATGTGCGTTGTTTAATAAATGTGTGCGTAATTGAGTTCTAGTAGCCTTTTATTCGTAGGTCTTGAGAATCTACGCTCTTTGCACTGATCCTACATGCTTAGAGAATATCTGAAACTTTTTTGTCTTCTGATACAAACCAACTGCATGATTTGTTTGATGTCTGCGTGCGTAGGAGCCAACTCAAATAATCCAATAAGTTTTAGAACTCCATTTGCATGCGTATCACTACGATCTACGTGCTTTGAAACAACTTCAACGTGCGTAGAGATTAACATTGTGCTTAACTTAAATTTTTTCACACATTTTATTATGCATCAAAACTAATTGTGATTTCACATTTTGACCAAAATTGACTCAACATGTTTATCTCAAACAAGAGATCATGAGGAATTCGATCACGCTTTATCCAATAGATAAATTACATTATAAAGACAAGGAAAATGTTTAAGAATTTTAAGTCCTTAAGAAGTGAGAGATTAAACATAATTTTGAGAAAATCCTTGAACATGAAAAAGGCTGATGTTTTGTAAATGAAATGTTAACTACCAAAGGTGCACAATATATGAGTCGATACACCTTTGATGGTATGTTACTCAAACTCACATAAGTGAAAAGAGTTTCCTTGTTCAATATTCTTACTTGAATTTCATTAATGGATGACAATTAATTCAACCTCAAGGATCCTCACAATGCAATTTTGACATGACTTCATTGGATTCCAATTAACTCACGGAAGGAACAAGTTAAGCATGCAAGGAAGAACTCTAAAGTGGGAGTTTAAGAAATTGGCATGTACGAGTTGGACTAGCACAAAAGCCGAACCTTTTCTTGCAATAGGTTCTGTCATGACCTTATTGAATTTTGCTTTTAATTTGTGTTCTAAGAATAATGACATTTGTTAGACCATGTTTGAGTGAAAACTAATACGAACACTAAAGGTGACTTCTTAGTTAAGGTAAATAACCTGACTATTGAAAACCTAATTTCCATTCATAGCTACTTCAAGTGGTCATCAGGATTATGCGAAGTTAATGCACGCAAATCAACCACATTGGCAAGAGCAAATACATCGATTAGCTGAAGTTGGAGTATTAGGCAATCATGTAAGTTTAAGTTGTTTAATTGCAAGAATTACATAGATGGAATACTAGAGAAAAAGAAGTTTTGGAAGGCACATAGAGTATAATACCCGTTGCTATTAATCTACTTTTGATATTTGACGTAAAAAGAATGAGAGGGCAAGGCTAAGACCTACCATTTCATCACTTTTGTATATATGATCATATAAGGTGCAATCATATCTGTCTGATTTCTCATAAGTAAGAATAGTTAAGTTAGTTCTTGCTTCTTGTGAGTCAATAAGAGTATCAAACAAAACTTTGTGGATCGATTAAGGTCGTGAACATCTATAAGGTGAGCCCAAAGCTTTGTGCGATGAAAGGGAAGTGAACATAAGCTGTTTATTCATACACTCTGCGAATAATCAACATAACAGAGAGGAGAAATGGAACTATCCTCCATATGGGTAAAACTATGATGGCAAGAGCTATAATGTTCAAACTCCATATGCCCTTTAAGTTCATTACTTATACATCTCATGGGATGTGGATTGATCGAGAGCATGACCTAACCCACTTGAAACCAAGATATGTATCGCCAATATCCACGATACCTTGGTTGAAAAGACCAAGAGGTGAAAGACATTAAACACCCTGTATATCAAAATGATACATTCGTCATGATATAATAAAAATTGGTATAGTATCGAGTTATATAAAGTCACATTCCTAAGGAATAGACTTCTTAGCTTGGATAAAGCGGAAAAGATTTCACTTCTTTGAGACTCAAGAACTAAGTTCCTTAGGATCACTCCACCCGAGTGGAAGAATTCTTGAGGGGGACGAGGGATGAGGAAGAAATTTGGGTAATGTAGATTACACCCTTGAGTTTAAAAATCTCAATAGATTGATCCGAACGATTATTATCTCTTTACCCAAAAGGGATGCATTGACTAAGTCTTGGAGTGATTCAAATTTTATCTTATCTACCTCAAGCCTATGTAGATGTTCTTGATCCTGACTTTAGTGGGAGCAAGATTCCTATTTTCTAGTGGGCATAAGGAACTTGATTATGGTAGGAGTTCCTATAAAGAGCTTGACAGTGGGAGAATTTAAAAAAAATGCATAAGTCTAAAAAGGATAAAGTCTCACAATTACATATTTTCAATAAATGAATTGATCATGATCATTTTAGTAACCCCACAAGTAAAAGATGAACCTGCGAGTGTGTTAGAAGTTTACTCATCCTAGTGAAAGTTGTATGGATTAAAGCAGAGGAAGTGTGAATTACATATGAGATTGAACCATGTTTGAGTACTAGTTAATCTACCCCAAAAGGTGAACACCCCATTAGAAATAAGTGAACACATGAGCGATAAATCGAGTAAGTCATCAACATTCGCTAAAGGGGATTTACACAACAAGATTAGAAAGTCCACCTTGTTGAAAGATTTATCTCCATTAAATAAACTCTGACGTTTGGCTAATCTATTCCTCAACCTACATTTGTGGATGTAGAGACTATTTTTCTCAATAGAGAATTTGGATATGAAACCTATATGGTTGAACATAATGGTTTCATCGTTTTTGGTATGACCTTATACTTCTTCGAGAGGGATGGTATATTCATGAATGTTGTGATAATGCCAAGGTAAATCTTGTCATTCTAACCTTGTATGAACATCACACTTGTAGCTAGATTTGTCTACCATACTTAATATGGGTTAACCCTTGGAGTCAAACTCCAAAACATCTTTAAGGTAAATTGTTCTTCTTCAAAAGGGATGTAGCAACAAAGTCCTTAAATGCCTTAAAATGCAGAAATGCATAACTCATAGGTGACCTCGTGACTAAGAGCAAGTTTCTTAACACTTACGTGTGTTCATAAATGATGTGAAAGGAAGAACTTATAAGGAATGTTCTTCATACAAATGTTAAGTGAATGTTTTTTGTAATATATATTACATGTGTTGATTGCAAGACCATGTCTTGTAGTATACAAATTTATACCTAGGTATGTACAATGCCCAAAGTTTGCTATGTTGTAAAGATAGCTAACAAATATTGATCCAACATATAAGGATGATGTTGAAAAGTAGTGAATGAGATACTTGGATCCTTTAGAGGCATTGTACAAAGTTATGTTATCATAAGGGGTTAGGATAAAATGAGACACAGTTGCTACTCTATGCAATGATGTGGACTATAGGGAAGTCCATATCTGCATATGTGTCCTTGCTTGAAAAAAAAAGCCACTCCACATAATAGTGATGAACATATATAAGTGTGTCATAAGAGAAACTAAGACCATAGGTTCATTAGCTACAGTGCAATCAGAAGGTTAGCTATACAGTGGAATGATCCACTTAGCACTGACCACCTAAAGAACCTATGACAATCCTTAGTGACAGTTAACATTGATTGCTTAAGAATCAAACAAGTCTAATTTATGTCTAAGCAAATCAAGTTCAATTGTCATTTTAGAAAGGACTTGGTTGCACAAAGACAAATGAATTTGAGGACAATTTTCACAAGGAGAAGTGAACTTGAAATTTAAGTCCATGCGAGATGTGATTCTAAAATCCGCTAATAAAAACCTATAAGGAATAAGTTCCTTAAGACCCGCATGGCACACAAAATGTGTAATCCCTTAAAACATGATCTTTAAAAAGATCATTGTGGGGAATACACGAGCACAAATGTTGAGAGTTGACATTTGTTATAGTGTTGAGTGTGAAAGTAAGTTGGACAGAGAAGTAACCCACTCACACAGGTGCTTACCTTAGCTTTCCCAGTTTGTTAGAGGAAGAACTAAGATGAGGCTGGTTCTGAATGTAGAAGACAACACGTTCATAATCAATAGGTCATCTTGCATTTTACAGTCGTGAGTTCATTGTAAAAGAGTAAGAAAAATTTGTATGGAAAGAGACGTACGCTATAGAATAAACTCCTATATGATCATTAAATGATCAAATGCTAAAATTAAAAGATTTTTAGCATATTCTATCTTAAAGCCATGAGTAATCCTGTTAAGGTCTGCATTAAGGTTAGATGGTGAGCTGCATCATAACCGAAGCTTCTATATGGTGTTGACAATGTTGTATAAATATGTGATCCTCCAAAGGAGGGAAATAACACCACAACACATGATCATACCATGTGTGCTATATACGCGAATATAAAGATGGAAAAGATTGAAAAACGATCTCACTTTTCCTAGTGTGAGACCCTACCGTGAACATGTGGTTCTCGATGCTACCTACCTTTAAAGCCCTTAACACATTCAAAATGTGTAGTTGAGTTTGGCTACTTTAGCTTGTCGTTAATGGTCATGATTGATTCGACCAAGCGTGACTAGCTGGACAAATAAACTTGGCTATGTGGATTGTCTGGTAAAGAGGGAAAGTTCTTTTCTAGACGCATTTGCACTCGTCCCATAAGTTTACTTAGCCAGCTCTCATGTAATATGTCACATGATGTGTGGACTTTGATAAAGATTTTGTGAAATCGAAAAGTTCAAAAGCAGCGATTGTGTGGTTACAAACTAGGGGAAGACATACGTTCCAATAGTCTATGCTGTTGTTGCATACACTTTGGTAGAATATAGATGTTCTACAAAGAACGCCTTCCAGTAGGATTGAGTTAAGAACTGTTATATAACCCTTAAAGGTGTATAGCAAATACGCTCTTATTGTATGCTGGTCGTGCGGTTTATTTGTCAGTATGACACAAGGTCATTATCATGACAAGTAGTAGTTCCATCATGATTATGATGAGTTAAGGTCCCGTCATGTATGAGTGGGAGATGTTGAAAAAAGCAGTCCGCCTATGATGGGTAAACCAAACCCGGTCGGTTCGATGGACCGAGATCAATTGGTAAGCCTAATTGAGTTAGGAATAAGATAGACCCATAAGGCTCAATAAGCAAAGCCCACGAGACTAGTATAAATAGTGATGAAATTTTCATTGCCACCAACATAAAAAAGAAAAATAAAAGAGAGAAAAGGAGGAGGAGGGAAGAAATTAATTCTTTCCCTTTCCCTCCAAAAACATACGTTCCTCTCTACAAAGGAGAGAGAGAAAGAGAGATGTCTCTTTCACCAAGAAGAAGAAGAAGTCATTCTTCTTTGTCCCCACAAAGTCCTGCACATATCAAGTGTGGCTTCTAGAATATGAAACAATCGAGTACTCCCATAAAAAATAAGACCGTGGTTTACTTGCGAGACTAACATCGAATCCAATCCTGTTCCCTCAATGTTCGCTGCTCTCTTCCTCTATGTTAGAGGTTAGTGAGTCAAACCTATCAATTACTGTTTATTAGTTAAACCAGTATGTGATTCCATCAAGTATATCTTCAAAATATTTATATAATCTTGCTACTGAGTTGGAAACTTGGAATGGCTATTTCTAACCATTTTTAATTTCTCACTTCTTTGTTCTTCCTCAGCCACCAACCTTACTGATAACAAATTCTTTTTGTCATTGATTTGCTGATAAAGAAACGCCAACAAATATAACACGAGAGCAAACTACATTTATGTCTCATCAATTACCAGAGAACTTAAATTGTGAGATTTGGTAAATACTTGTGTGAAAGTCATTTTTGTGTAAGTTTTTTTTTTATCTAATTGGGAGCCTATTAAGGGATTACAAGAATATATATGTAATATCCCGCCCGTTTTAGCTATGTTTCCTATAATGATAGTCTTTGATGCTTTGTGAGGATGAGCATGTGTGGGTTGGTGTTGTAGAACCTTGAGAGTGGCTCGTTTCAAGAATGGATAACTTGAGTTAGTGAAAGAGGTAACTCGAGTAGTGTTACCCCTATACAACTCGAGTTAGCCAGAATTAAACTCGAGTTAGACGAGGTCCATATAACTAAAGTAAACTCTTGTGTAACTCGAGTTGTCTATGCAAAAGTGAATGACGCGTTTCAGTGTTCTTCGTCTTTAAGAACCCCAACCTACCCGAAATCAGTCATTACTCCACTTCTCTTCCTCCAGACGCTCCCAAGCTCTCTAAAGTTGTTCCTCAACACTTCCTTTGGGTTTCTTGGGGTAAGATTGAGTTTCTAATCCTTTATTTCCTAATGTTTTCTTCAATATTGTGCATATTAAGGTTTTGGAATAAAATGGGCTTGAATCACTTCAGTTTGGGAAATTTTTGGGTGATTTCGAGTTGTTTTGATGGGTTTGGGTATAGATTTGTGTTCAGGAAGTTGATTAAAGTCAATGTATGTGTTTGTAAGTGATGTTATCGGTTGCATTGAATGATTGGTCGAATTGGGTAAATATGGATAAGTGACTTACTCGAGTAAGCATTTTGGCTAACTCGAGTAATATAAGCTAGGATTTACTCGAGTTATCTTTTGATCAACTCGAGTAAAACAGCCCAGAATTTACTCGAGTTATTTCTTACTAACTCGAGTAAAACAGACCACGTATAACTCGAGTTAGCTTTTGACTTACTCGAGTAAACCGTGATTCTGAGGGACTAAACAGTGACTTCGTATTTGGTGATTTTTTAGAGTTCGAGTAAGAATTTAAGAATTCTGACTTATGAATGTCTAGTCGGTAATCCCAACAGTTCTTAGGGAACTGTCTTGCAATTGTCGAATCTCGAGGACCAAAACGTAATTTTATACTGGTCAGAGACCAAACTATAATTTTACGTAGATGCTATATTTTGGGGCGAGGGTGATGGATTCACTCTCGATTTAGATTGTCAGTGACTTTGAGGGTCTGCATCTGCATATCATATATTGGTATCGCCATAGTACCATATCTTAATGTTTGTTGTGTTGTATCTGTACAGCTTCGTGTGCCTGCCAGCACGAACAGTCACCCACTAGCGGTCTTTGACTGGGTCCTCAGCGTTGGATACCAGGTGAGTGAAATGGCAACTTCAGACACATAGGTTGTGTCTTCAAAATTGGGTATATTAATTTTTTGATATGTTTGGCTATAATATGAAATTGGACTAATAAGTATTGGGTTAATTAATAATCTGGACTATGTGATTATTAATAACCAACGTTTTGCTATGGAAATTATAAAGTATATATTGATATATATATACAAGAGTATTTTGTAAATGATGAAATAAAGGAAAAGATGATGCATGATTGTATGTGGAATACTATGCATATAACATTTTGACATGGGGACACCTAGCTACGGGCCTTTGGTATACCAATGGTTTGTTAAGGCCCTAGTTATCGGGATAATGGGATAACCGTGTATTCAGCCAGATACACGCTTTTATAGAGCAGTCAGGTGGCAGAGTCCACACTGTTACATGGAAATATTTCATGGTCTGTATTATGAATTCACAAGTATATGTATATATTGTCTGAATGCATGTTGTGTGATATGGATGAGAACGTTTTGGTAAAACGAATTTCAGAAAATGTATTATGTATATAATGTGTATACCATATGGTATCTATGTATGTGTGCGGTATTTTGAAAAAGGGTTTTAAACCAGTCTTTGTGAGGCACGCATGACGCGGTCTGACGTGTCGTTTCCTCACTATGGATTCTTACCCCTTCTTCTTATGTTGTCTATGTTAACCTTCTTTCACAGGTGACATTTTCGACGCTCAGCATCTGATCCGTATCTTGAACCTAGTGAGGTGCTTTTGACTATCGTGAGTGCCCTCGTTTGGACTCTACTTTGTTCTGTCATAGAGCTCCACATCGGACTACTGTTGGAATATTGGGCTACACTTTTGTATTTTGGGATTAACTCTGATGATTTTATATTTTTATTAATATTTTTGGCTATATTGTATATATATATATATATGATTTTATTTCATTTATAAATGTTTTAAATAAATATTTGGATAAGTCGGGTAGAATGTACACAAAGGCTTGTGCGAGATGGGTCGGGCTTCAATAGACGGTTCGCATCGTATGCCGGTCACGAACCCGACTATGGGTCGTGACAATATACCCATGCCATGACCTCTCCATGGTTCGAGACCTATCGAAGTTAAAGGGCGTTTCAAGAGAAGAATAGGAAAAAGTTGTACCAGATAAAAAAAATGTTAAATTGAGGTGATATTAATGTGATTTACTCATTTGTGGGATTTTTTTCCAAAAAAAGGAAAAGAAAGCTTAATATTAGGATAGTGATTTGTGCGAGATTTTTTTTTTCTCTTTTTCTTTTATAAAAACGTGAGATCTTGTGATAGAGATTCTTCTTACTTTAATTTGAGGTTTTGAGTTTGAATTTTGAGTATGGAAAAATCCTAAAACGAGTTTGGTTTAACACAAAAAGGCATATATATATTATAGTTTCTTTTTATTATACTGTTATAGATTTTATTTTATTTTTTTACTTTATTAGTTTGAAACTCGATTCAATGTGAAAGAGATTAATCAACCTTTGTATTTTAAGCTTAAAATTAAAATAAATACTTTCTACCTAAAATTGTTGCAGCATTATGGCATGCTTTTTTCAAATAAAAGTATGAGTCTCAGGAATTAGTGACCGCAACAAGGACATCTCAACTAGGTTGGCATCTCTCCTACAACATCTTAATGCTTGTGAGATCAAATTTATTAATGAAAAAAAAATAGAAAGATTAAATGTTAAAACCCAGAGAAGGGTAAAAACCCAAAAGAAAAAACACCATCCGTTGCTAAGCAAAACGAAACTTCTCTACTCTATTTAGATCGTCATAAATAAAAGGACCACAAAAGGTAGGGAAAGAAGGCCACCATTCCATGCTTTCCAAAGACCTGCCATGGTTAGCAAGCTTGTTCGCAACACAGTTGCCTTCTCGAAAGATGTGAGATACGACCACATGCGTACTAAACAGGAGGTGTAAGCAATCTAACCAATCACTGTAGACCTACCAAGGGACCTTAGTGGAGCAATTCTTGATTAATTGCACCACATAAATAGAATCACTCTCTATCCACAAATTATGCCAACCCATCTCATAAGCTTTCCTTACAACCAGAATAACAGCAATAAGTTCAGAAACAAAAGCAGGAACCCCCCTGTAAGAGCAAAAAATAGCCTGCAGGAAAACCTCTAGGATTGCAAAAAATACCTCCCACACCAGAAGAAGATTCACAAGATGAACCATCAGTGTTAACTTTCATTCAATTTGGTGAAGGAGGCTGCCATCTAACTGAGATAATAATAGGCACTTTAGAGTGCCTCCTTTGTAGGTGCAGTTAGCGCAGAATATGAAGATCATAAAGGCTATTACTCGTAAAGCCAACTTGAAAGTAATTAGCCTCCCTAATAGTACACCAAACCCGTCTGGGGAAAACAGAAACACAAAGGCTGGTTCCTTCAAAAATTAAGTTATTTCTAGTCTTCTAGAGTAACCAAACCATGGTAACCAAAGCAACTCTCCAATAAGCACAAATTTTGGTGCTGAAAGACAACATGGCAGCATGGTAAAAAGATCAGCAATGGAAGAATATGATGGAAGAGTGTTGAATTATGCCTTTAAGTTGCTAAGATGTAGGAAGTAGTGGCAATGATTGTGTCTACATGATATAGTGGTCATGCTTTATTTTGTTTATATATTTTAGAAGTGGCCATAATCATTCTACTTTTTAAGTTTAGTAGGCATGTTTTTTCAAATTTTATGTCAAGACTTCATATATATAAACTCATCTTTATTAATGAATGTCATGCTATTTTTATAACCCCACATCATA
>CAODLS010770658.1:0-16328 GCA_948243855.1 Flueggea neowawraea
CAACCAGCAGCAACAGCTACAACAGTGGAATTAGTGCCGGACAAGCCAATACCTGAAAAGGGCAAGCTTTTACAGGCAGTGATGAAAGCTGGTCCTCTCTTGCAAACCCTACTACTTGCAGGACCACTTCCTCAATGGAGATACCCACCACCACCACTTGAGTCCTTTGAGATTCCTCCAGTCACCATTCCTTCACCACCACCACCACCTGCACCAGTACTACACCACCATGACTCTTTAGTTGGTTGCAGCAGAAAGAGAGTTCTAATTGATGGGTCCAATTCTCCCACAGAAACCAAGTACCAAAGAATAGCTCTTCATTAACCATTACAATCACAATATCACGTAGTTTTTATATGTTTCTCATTTTGCTATACCACTAAAAGAATTAGTAAGGTTTGAAATTGAAAAGATATTTGCGACTGGGACTGATCTAGCATTGTTGTACAGAGGTATGTCTTTTAGAGAAGTTTATTTCAAGTTGACTCGGAATCTCAAGAGAAGGGAAGATTGACTTGTTTTGCAGTCTTAGCAACAATTTCCAGGGCGGGATTTTTTTCGTTTTACCCTTCTCTTCACATTTCAGTTTTAATCCCTGGTATGTAATGCAGTCTAATTAGGTTCCAAAATCATTGTAAAGCTGTAACTTTATATAGCAATTTCTAGTAGTCAATATCACTTCAGCGAAGTGAAGGAAGTGCGAGTGAGAGTATAAAAGTTTGATTTTAGAGAGATGCAAAAAATGATTAGAAGAGTGGAAATAGGTGTGAAGCTGTTGGGATTGGAAGATGAGGTGAGGCCAACAACCATTAGGCC
The DNA here is from genome assembly GCA_948243855.1 of Flueggea neowawraea. Lineage (NCBI taxonomy): Eukaryota > Viridiplantae > Streptophyta > Magnoliopsida > Malpighiales > Phyllanthaceae > Flueggea > Flueggea neowawraea. Next base: position 817 of record CAODLS010770658.1, read on the forward strand.
TCAAAGACTTGGTTGTCGGGTCGGGTGGATCCCACAAATCGGAATCAGGATCTGCTTCTGCTGTGTTGTATCATTATATATTTCTCTTTTTAATGTTGGAGGTGTGATTATACATTGCTTAAGCTTGCTTAGAAAAGTCTTGCCTTTCCTTTCTTTCCGAATTGATTAATGCTGTGTTTTAGCCATCCTTGATTTTGCATTTGGAACATATTTCATAAAACAGCTTGTTTGTAATATAGTAATAATATATTACTGCTTACAAGGATACGTATCGTTATTCTGACGACTATCAAAATAACAATTCTAAAAAAAAAAATTAGGGACGGTCAATTAGAAATAGTTAATAAATCAAGCTCAATCATTTTGAATTTCACTGAATTTTCACCTCTTAATTCTTTTACTAAATAATTATTTTGTCCATCTTACAAATTTATCAAGACATAATCGATTAACCAAATTGAGCAACGTTCACAATTTGCTACACAAGCTTTTTTGCAGCGTTGTGTCCCACCACTCTGCTTGTTTTGCTCACTATAGCTAAGGGCTTTTTCTCAATTTCCCTCCTTGAAGCAAAGCCAATGATGCTTTTAAGAACAGATTAATGTGCAGTGTTTTGAGTTGAGAGAAAATATTTTGTTTCGACAAGACAGATGCCTTAAATTCTTTTATTTCAGTACAATTTTTCAAAAACAGTTTGGTAATTTAACAGAGACGATTTAATAATCTAATTTTGGTTGAGATAAGAAAAATTATTTCAATTTAACCCACACATATTTTTCCTTAAGGTTATGTTTTGATTGTCATCACATGCAGTATGTTGCGTAAGCTAGTGAAAGAGAGGCACATTGGTCGTCCGTACAGTAATGTTACTAAACAATTAGATTACATATGGTCAATTTGGATTACGTGACCAATTGAGTCACTGGCTTCTGTGTTGGCAGTTTTTGCAGGGTCTTATATTTTCTTAAACTGTGTTGTTGTACAAGCAAATGATCTAATCGAATCATGTCATCTTTATACTAGAAAAAAAGAGGGTATAACTTCGTATTGTTTAGAATGATATAAAATCTCATCAAGAATTTAATACATGAATTATTATGATGTGCTGAATATTTGCTTTCAGTGATTGGTCAAGCTTAGTAACTGCACAAAATATAGAAAGGTTAAGAAATCTGGAGTTGTTCTAGGGAGCCTTTTTTATGGCTAAGTCAGTAGATGTGTTTGAAAATATTAAGGTATATGGGAAGCTCCTTTTCATGGTACTTTCCTCATTCTGCTTTCTTCCTCAATGCGCCTCGTATTTAGGAAAACAGTAGGGATGGTGGTTTTATAGTATTCTAGTTCCTTTAAGGGCTCCCCATGGTCTTGATGGGTTTGGAGGACTAAATGTCCTAAGCATCATCTTCTAGATGACCGATCTAACGTGTTTGAACCAAAGTGGCTGAAACTGAGTACTAGTGATTAATAATTTTGGTGATGAATAATGAACGTGATCAACACTAGACAAGGCTTCTTCTTTTTTTACAGATGAAGCCAATTGTCGTTGTTTTGATAGATAGCAATGATCTTAAAGCAGAATATGTCCTCGAATTATACAGAACAAAACAAACCTAAAAATGCAAGTTTTGGTCCCATGAGATCCGATGTCCAAACTAGCATTTCATCAGGGGTTTATCTAATTTAAAAGTGAGTCGATTATGCTTTAAAATAATGACCAAAAGAATTGTATACTAAGTGATCTTAAAATTTTAAAAGAAATTCGTTTAAAATTCAAACGAGTGACCAGATTCTTTCCTCCTACCCGATCAAAGAAAAAAAGATACTTTCCTCCTATTTGCTTAGTTGTTTCAGAGTATATCTTATCTTTCTATTTTAAAACATGTTTATTTGACATGTCATATGTATTCTTCTAGATATATTTAGTCACTTGAACTTGTATCTTAAGGTATTTGTACTGTATTAGGTTGAGTCTTAAACCCATTTCACTTGGATTTAAAGCTGAATCCAATACGAAGTTACCCTCTTTTCCCTAAAGACTACTGAGTTTTGCAACTATTTACTTTCTCGTGTCTTATATTCTAGATACTTAATGACTTGAACTTAGTGGTTCGGTCCCAAACATTGGTATTTGTACAAATAGTTTTCTTCTAGTGATATTTTTATAAATCACATGTCATTTTTCTAAAAATTGGCATTTTTTGTTAATATAAAAGTAAACATTACCCAATTTTTACTATTTATCTCATATTTATTGCATACAAAAATCAGTTTCTAGCCTCCAATGATTGCATGTCATAGATACAATGCAGAAAGAGGGGTAGTTACAATGGACATGCGGCTTAGAAATGCTAGGCTGATTTAATGGCAAGTGGTGTCTCTAGTCCACACGGCAAAGGCTTAGAAATCAGAACTTGACCAAAGTCCTCCCCCTCCTAATCTCTCGTAAACGTCCCTTCCTTCTTAACCACATGTCATTTTCAGCAGTTGGCTCTTCATTTCCAACCCTTCCCCCCCCCCCCCCCTCCCCTGTACGGATAAGCTTTGGTCACAAACCAACCAAATCCAAAGAAGACCTTTTCTTTTCTTTTTTTTTTGGGTTGGGAATTGTATCATGATTCAATTTTATGTTCCAAAAATCGTAAACAATCATTTAAATTTATTCTTAACTTTTTATGAATTTTACTCAACTGTTTTTCATATCAATTTTAATGGACTAGTGAGACCTAAAGGAATAAAGTAAGCAGTTTGAAGTAGAAGAATATATAAATGTTTATTCGGATTTAATCCAACACATCATAAATCTATATTTAAGATCTCACAATTCATGCTCATGACAGTGTCTTTTTTTTTATCAGTGATAATACAACTTATTTAAAGTATCAAGGATAATTTCATAGACAATCACTTTCGTAAATGTGCACCATGGTTACTTTTCTAAGTTTTGTTACGAGAAGGTCATTGAACACCGCCTTACAATTCCAGATTGTAACTATGGCGGGTTTTCCGGCAGCCTTGGGTGGAAGCAGGCCATGTAATTTAAAGATGCTACGAGGTCGCCAGGTGGCATGGTGCCTATTTAACCCATTTTGCTGATAGCAAAACTGAACAGACCTATAATCAAAACCATGCTCAAAAGAAATTAATTCAAAATAACAACAAACAATAGAATTCAACATCAATTTGTATGTTCACATCAACAATATTCAACATAAAATAACAAAAAAAATCCTCTCAAAAGAATTTTAACTCAAAAGGCCAGCCAAAAAGAAAACCATGCTCTTTTCTTATAAAGACTGGAAACCGTTTGTCTTTATCTTCTCCTCTTTTCTCAACCATCAACATAGGAAAGACAATTCAAGCAATAAAAGCCAGATTTACAAAAAAAAAATTGAGGATCTCAACCCATTGCAAACCCCATCACACCCACACCACCATAAACTCAAAACGATAATCCATTTTTGGGTTTCGAAGTTCATCTAGGTTTTGCCCTGCAGGGTTCGTCGATCTGTCTCAATCGCGTCATTCCTCTGAGGTTGCATCGCTGTTAAACAAGCTCGTCAATAGAGAGGAGGATTCGGTTGTGTCGACTGCGATAGAAAAGAGAGTGGAATGGTTTATATAGTCAGTTTTGGGGGATGAGAAGAGACCCACAACGAGAAGAGAGGTGAAGAGAACTAGAGGAGGAGAGAGGGAGAGAAGTGAAGGGAGTTGAACAAAAAAGTCGAAGGAATGGTGGGTTCAATTGGGTTGTTTGGGGTTGGGTTATTTAGGTTGTGTTTAGTTTTGGCCCTAATTTTTTGTTGAATTAATTTTGGTTTTTAGATGGATGTGTTTTGGTTTTTGAGAGTGGGATGGGTCACATATCGACTTCAGTTATGGGTCGGGTCATGTCCGAATCAGTTCGGTTCTTCTATCAGCAAAATAGGTTAAATAGGCATGCCATGTGGCGTCTTTAAAAGATGAGGCAAGGCAAGCCACGTCGTACTTTCGGCTCAGCCCACTAGAAAAGCTGACTATAGTGACAATCTGGAAATGTAAGGGGATATTTAGTGACCTTCCCGTGAGAAAAGTGACCATAGTGCACATTTACCAAATATTGAGTGACCGTTTGCAGAATTATCCCTACAAATCATTTTTCACAATATTGTAACATAATTTTGGAATATTACTACCTATTGTAACACCTGTTCTGATCTCTCCTTCCCCTATCCTTTTTTAGGTTCTCACTTCTTAGTAGAGTTTTGTTTCATGTCTGTAAATATATAATAAAATGATTTCAGAATTCTATTCTGGTTTAGAAATTAAATTCAGCCTTTAGGAACATTAAACTCAACAGCGTGAAATTCAGAAACTAAATATAAACCAAAACCATGCAGTAAACAAGCAACGGTTTAAGAATTCAAATTGGATACATCTATCTATAGAGAGCAAGTCATAATTTTTTTGGTTGATTTCATTAACACAAGGGTCTAAAAATACAATTGTTACGTATTTTTTTCTGTTTGTTCATCTATGGGGAAAAATTGACGCATCTAATGTTCAAAGAAATTCAACTTTTCATGAAAAGTCTTTCCTCAATGATGGACGCAACTGAAATCTAAGCTTTGGTTAACCTTCCTGTCATCAGCCTTAGCTCAACGGAAAAACTTAAATGTGGCACCTAGTTCCACCAATATGCTTAGGCTGTCCTTCCTGCATCCAGCATTCAGCATTCAGCTAAGAGCAAACCAGTACTCAAAGTGACTTCTAATTTTACATGGTTGTAATCTGTGCACAAAACTTGTCTGGATCGAAATTGACTCAATCATCCTCATCGTCATCCTGATTGTTTGGTCGGTTATGGTTCTGAGACTTATACATCTCAGCAATCTGAAAAGAGTGTCTAAAGTTATGATAACTAACCAAAAAAACATCGGTTTTCATGTAACTTTCCCATCTTCCGTCTTAACCAAAACATTATACCTGCTCAGATGAAGTGGCTTCTTCTGGTTCTTTATCTGTCCGAACATGCAATAGACGTGGAAACCGTAGAGAGATACCCTTCAGCAAGAATATAACAAATCAGACCAAGTGAACAAGATTAATATCAGTTTCGGTTCAGTACATGTTAGAAAGAAAATGAACTCAAAGCTTATGGCCCTTTATTCTGTAAACATATCCCCATACGATGCAGATAAAACAAAAAAAACAACCGTGTGGCCAATCACGCCTGTGTGCCAGTGCATTCATCACCAATATATGTATAACCATTATCACAGAACACAGAAAACATGATAATTTGCAACTAGACACCAAAACTTTAGTAAAAAAAAAAAATATCATCCGGAGCAATAGGTATGCACTTGCATGTAAACAAATATCTTAGATTTTTTCTTTTCTTGGTTAGAGGCTTGATATTTGTGTACACTAAGCAAAATGAGGAAAGAATACAAACAAGCATAGTGCAATTTGTGACTCAAATAATTCACCTATATGTTATATATTAGTGAGGGGGTGAAAACACCATCTACATTAGCGTTGAAGCCACTTTTTATTCCCAATATCTATTATGAATGAAAGAAAGGCACATAAGAATAAATATAACCTTTCCAGAATCCACTTGACCAATTGCAGCACGATAAACAGGGCTAATCGTCAAATCTGCCGCTTTAACCTCCCAAACCTGTTCCATGTTATGGAAAGCAAGAACACCAACTTAACCTGTTAGCCCTTTTTCTCCCAAGTCTTGTAAAACAAACTTAAATTTAATGATGCATGTACATGAAAGCATAGATAGAACAGAAGAAACAGTGGATGAAATTGCAAATATATAACATATCAAAGTCCTCTGCTCCGCAAATAGTCAGATAGAAGATGGGAGAATAGAGATTATCCATAATCTTTAGTGAGTAAATAATATTTTATAAATTATACAGGCCTAAAGTGAGACAGTACCATAGAATTGAACCAGAGAAAAGGGTAAAGAAAGTACTATGTTTTTCATTCCACTGTTTGGATGACATTTAAAAAAAGTTGGTGCAGGACTAAGAGGTGTGAAATATAAAAGAAAAAGGAACTGAGCCATATCAGCTGATAGAACTAGATACAAACTATTTGGGAAGTTTAGATGCATGATTAAACAGTATAGCAAAAAAAAAAAAAAAAGAACACCAAGATCAGTGTAAAATAAAGGCTATCTATATTAAAAACATCAATACTTCTTTTTTTACCTCAATTGGCTCAAACCATACATCTGGGACAATTGTATCTCCATGTCGGTAGTATGACTGTAAACAACAAAGTGATGGAATTAAGAAAAGAACAGGAATATAGAATTCAAATATTTCAATCAAGAAGCATAACAATACACCTTTGGTTGTGGAATAACTTTAGCTCGGAGACTAGAAGATCGTTCCTCAAGCATTGCTTCGGAAAATCCAGTACCTGCAAACCATAGCAAGGGAAAAAATAAAGGCAAGGATTTCAAAAATAAATAGAAAAAAAATGCAATAATTGCTGACTCAAGCAGATTGCCAAAAACATCTGCAAGAACATACTCACCTATTTTACATATGCTCTGAAATTCTTCATTGTCTTTGTCATAACAAGCAAGGAGAAAAGCGCCATACACACCTAAGGACAAGCAAAATATCATCGTGAACTAAAATGCTTTGACAACAAAAAGGAAAATATTAAAGGAAAAAACTGCAAGCACTTGACTGAACTTGAGCCTGCAAATAAATAATAAATGTATAATATATGTTCAAGCAGGGGCTACCCAAGTGGTTGTTAAGTATATACTAAATCCCAGGATCCAGAGTTTGACTCTTGTAACAAAAAAAAAAATACATATGCAATTACATTTAAATAAATAAATAAATATAACCAGGGATGGAGCTAGAATCTAAGGGCGTGCAGATTAATGCCATAATATTACACCACTTTTTAAAAACCAGAAATAGTTTGGATATACCAAAGTATCTCAGCTTTAAACTATTTTTAATATCTTTTGGCTTTTACCGAAATTACAATGTGCTTCAAAGTTCAAAGTTATTTAGAAATAAAATTCACTCTAAAAGAATCTTTACAATGGAAAAAATTTAAGTTAAAATTAATGTTAATATATTAATTTACAAAAAAAGGCCAATTATTGTATTAATATGACAATTGAATTTAATTATCTATATTAAATTCCTCTAATGTATTTTTGTAAAGGATGGGAATTACGCACTGTCTAATCAATGTGACAGTCTCCCTAACATAATACACAAATATTTAAAGGCACTAATTTATTAGAGAAAATGGTATATACCAGTACGTTTCCCACGACCATGGAAGGCACCAATAGGAACTAGATCTAGCGAGTCTCCAATACTGCAAGAAGCATGGAAATGGTCCGTTATAACTAAACTCATTGTACATCAGGCCCATTAAAATGTTCTATACCTCTCCATGTAATCCTTTTTGAGTTTTAGCCAGTTATGTGATCGTTTTGAAGGCTCATATGTGGCGTCTTTACTCAATGTTTTGATGATTAGCCCCTCACAACTGCAAGAGAACGTAAGTAAATGTGAGTGGCTTTATAGTATGGTATTATCATTTGCAAGAACTCAAATGACCCGATTGAAAAAAAATTAAATTTTAAAAAAATAACAACGTTCCATTTTGCCAGTAACCAACAAAAACAGAAACAATTAAAAAACTGGATGGTTTCAGTAATAGAAGCAAGCTAGCATGCGTTGAGTCCAAAATAAAGCCTATGCATCTCCAACCTTGTGTAATTTTTAAGTTAATTATCATTAATCACCAATAGCAAATACAAAAGAAACATTTCAGATTGTATTCCTCCAAATCCATAAAATAAATTTTCACATATTGCAGCCAAACACTTAAAACTGTAATGCAAGGATTAAGTCATCACAATACTCTAGCTAAGGTCATACAACTTCAGACTGAAATATAAGTGAGACTGTAATGCAACAAAAACCATTAGTTAGTGAAGTATATTTTGAAGCATATAAAGATTATGTATAGTTGTTCAAGAGATAAAGAGATAGACCTCGCATTGACGGCAGCATCAAGAAACTTCTGTATTTCCTCAAGATCACTTGATGTCAATGATGTCGCAAACTGAAAAAAGCCAGGCTCTTCCTCAAAAGCACTGTAAAGCCTCTGCTCAAAACCATAACACCAGCCAAAAGGAATATATAAGTATTTTCTGGTTCAGAACAGTAATTTTCAAATGAAAAATAAGACATTTAACAGACCGTAAAATATGCAAAAAAGAGAAGTACTTTTCATTTACTTATTCGGGTCTACAAAAACTTTGGTGCCCTGTTTCATAAGGTGTTACACGATTCTTTTTGAGATATTACTAAAGTTACATAAACATCAATTTTAAGAAAATGTACGCCCCAAAGTTCTCCAATACTGATTTTATTTTTGTAGACAATAAAATCAACCCATTGTCCTTAACAAAATGTAATACTCCAATAACAAAAACAATAAAAATTTGATCAACAAAATTCATTTTTTTGACTTTGAAAATTTGATCTAAAAAAATTGCTTATCCATGTCAAAATATTTTCATTTAATATTTATCATAAAAAAATTAAATGAAGAAAGTACAAAATGAGATAATATAGTACCTCTCTACGAATGTTCAGTTGCTCCTGAATAAGTGGTTCACCATTTAAATGTAATACATCAAACGCAAATATGCACACATTGATTTTGATCTCACTCATCACCACGTTTTTGCGGGGTCGAGTGCTTAGAACCTGACAAAATTGTTGTCGTCAGAAATTTGTGCATCTTAACTCAGAAAAAGCTAAAGAAGTAGCTGTCTGGATACAATACAAAAGACACTTCCGTGTAATATTTAAAAACAACAAACCAAAGAACATATCTAGATGGTATTATTCCCAACAACTACCAGAGTTGAATTAAGTTTCATTATAAATTTATATAGAGCAACCAAGTGAATCAAATGTTATTATTCACAATGGTATTTCTAGAGATACAATGTCAGAAAATTGTCTATATCTGTGGGGAAAAAATGAACAACAAATTTTCATTCTTGAAACTGCAAAATGATATCACAAATGCAGGCAATAGATGTTTTTCTATGTTTATAAACTGTGAGATAGAAATACAATGAACAGATTTTCAACAGAATAACATACCTGAAAGGGCAGGATTTTCATTTTTTCTCGGTCATAAGCAACAATCTCACAATCTAAAACAAATGACTTCACAGAGGGTTTCCTTAACCTGCACATAGAAGTATACATTAGGAGCCAAAGGTCTATATTTTGATCTTTCATGGTTCATCCTTTACAAAACTCTGAATAATTTGACAAACTTCTACTATGCTACTGGGTAAATTAGGATTAGAACTAAACAATAAACACTAACAGGGTTATGAAATGGAAAATCAGTACTGCAAGTGCACGACCACATATTTAAAGTGATTAACATCATAAGCATTTAAAATTCTAGCTTTTAGTTACATTGTACATCACACTATCCTAGTTTGTGACTACTTTAGATAAGATCCAGCAATTGTAGACCTATGCAAAATTTGATGAGAGGAAAAATCACAGGCATTTATAAGATGCTAAGCACCAAATCAGAATTGCTGCCCGGTGAAATAAATTCCTGCTCAATTTTTTTGAATGTAAAGAATAGCAAGATTAAAAATTTAAAATATCAACTTGTAAAATGGGAAAATTAGGAGGTTGAAAGCACCCAGCAATTTTATGCATAGATTTCGTCCAGATAGTAGGTTCTGAAATTTCTCATGTAACTTGATATTTTGACAATCCTTTTTTTTATAAGAAAATTCATCTATAAGTGGCAACAAATGATTCTTTGTACAAAGTAAGATCTGATCCGAGAAAAAAAATTTGATAAGAATGGAAGAATACCTTGAGACTGCAACAACAACATCCGGATACTTTTCAGTATTTCTCTCAGCATTCCGACTGTAAATCTCAACTGAACCATCCTCCATGTAATGTATCTATATCATGCAATAAGAACTGAATTATAATAAATAACAACTAAAAGGAAAATGTAAATGAGGAACTCTAAATCATTTGGATCACCTGAGCACGTTCTCCATCATATTTGTATTCACATGAAAATTCCATGTCCTGGAATTTATCTACTATCTCAGAAACTGCTTTGGTTGGTTTTGCCAACATAGGTCCAATTGGGAAGCCCGGAGTAAATTTACAATGCTTTGGCAGATTCCTCACACCATCGCTGAGGAGAGCAGGGACAATTTTGTCATAGACAGGAAGTACAGAGTACACCTTTTTGACAATCTTCGCAGCCTATCAAAAACACAATATGATAATATGAGCAGTCCCCAACGTTAACCGAGTACCTATTATATTAAGCTCTCTCATGTGAAGGCATAAAGTAACAAAATAACCAGCTAACAAGATATAATAACAAGTTTGTTATGGGCTTACATATAAAGAAACCTATGGTTCTTGTATCTAGTATCAATCCAGCTTCAAAATTTGAAATACAGTCCTAACAAACTTCTTTTCGGGTTTGTTAATTTGATCAAGTTTATGTTTACTTTTCTGTTCTATCTTATACAAGATAGTTTTGTAATATCCATCTTCAATAAGATGACTAATATAACCAAATATTTTAAAAAAATATTTACCAAAACAAGAACTATGGACTTACTTGCATAAAATACTAAATCTGAAAAAAAGTTGAAGAGCCATAATTTTTACATGATAACTTATTCAAAATAGCAAAACAAAGGAAGATAATTACCTAAAGAGGAAAAAAAACAAAAAGCAAGCTTCAAACGTATAGAACTATAGAAGGTGGTAAGAGATTGCTATTTAACACCAACATGATTCTTATTCCACAAAACCAGACTTTCCAGCATGAAACAACAAAATTATATTCATTTTTGTCATAATGATTAATGATTCTCATTAAAATGTCAATATGGCAGATTTTAGCTCACCTCCTCTAAAGGAGATTGAACGTCTGCAGGTGGTTTAGAGTGCTCTTCAGTGTACACAGCAGCCTGTCCCAGAGCAGCCAAAAGTGTCTGCTCTGCCAGTCCAATTCTCAACTTCGACTATAAAATGAATCTAAGATTAGAGCAGGGAAAAAACAATACCAGAACACTTAAAGTTTCACAAACACCAACCTGAAGCAAACGAATCAGATACTGAGGTTCACAATCAGTGGCTGCAACAAGAAGTGCTTTAATATGGTTCTTTTTTCTGTCTTGACTATCCTTCCCAGATTCCTGGCAATATCGGTAGCCATATCAAAACATTGAACTAATACTTCAACAAAGTATAAAAATATATAATAACCGAAATGTATTGCAAAATATAGAATTCAACCTACAAATGGAAAAAAAAAATAAGTGGACCATGCAAATTAATAACTTGTTTGTATGTGGACAATATAACAAGTTTCAGACTTCAAACGTGGTTGCCTCCTATATTTCTCTTTCAATTTCTTTTCGGCAAAAAGATGAGAAATCATATCCTAGACACCAACTTCTTCACACACAACAAAGAAAGAAAAAAAATTGATCATGCAGTCTCAAAAAACATTAGTAAGTAATGATTGGAGAAGTAGAATTGCAATGACAAATGCAAATGCCCATGAAAACAATAATAATATCCAATCTTCTCCTATCCTAATGGGAAAATTGAAGGTTGCCAATATGATTCAAATGAATCACCAAAGAAACTTTTGAATGGGAAGTACCTGAGCAATTAGCCGAAATATATTGAAGACTTTTGAAATCGTTAATGCTTCAGGTTTACGCATCATAGACTGAGAAGAGCGGCTTGCTTTTGCCACAAGGCCCAAATCCCCCATATCCTAGCAGTTGAATTCAATTATTCGTTAGAGCCAAAACAATCCCCAACAACAATTCAAACCCAAATCAAACAAGGCTACACAGAATTACAGGCATGAACACTTCCCGTAACAGTAATTTACTATTGTTTTGATAAGTTTGTCTATTCTTAAGACTACACAGTACACCACAATCAAAACCACATGCTTCCCACAAAAAAATCTACAGTAATTCAACAGAGTTATGCTTTCGAAAACAAATATCAAAGATAAGATAAAAGAAAACATGCATAAACAAACTAACAGCAATAACTTCCTTAATGCCATTAAATATTTCACTCCTGTTTTCTCTTTTTGCTTTATCTTATTTTATAGGCTCAAACCACATTTAACTTGGGTGGCTATGTTCTGCCATTACTTATTTACACCATTTGAGTCCATATTTCAGGGACTGCATTGAAACATAAGAAAGTGAAAGTAAAAACTCACTTTGTACTGCTTCTTGACCTGCTTTTCGGTCCTCCCACAAGCTTCCGCAAGCGCCTTGATAAGCATGGCCTCACCGATTCCCAACTCCCCCCCTTCGTGAGCAGGAGCTATCTTATTCGCCAAAAGATATACCACCGCGACCAAATCTTCGGGCGTAGTAACCATAACAGTCCGCAACATATTACACACAATATCCGTAATCACAATCCTCCCCGTCTCATTGTTAATCAATTCAAACGCTAAACACACCAACACAAACGGAACCTTCTCCCCTTTCTCCCAACAAGCCAGCAATTTCGGGTCGAAATCCCCAGCCTTCTTCTTCAACAATGAAATCTTACTCTTCATCTCCCCAACCCTATCCTCTCCCCTCACCTTCTTCAAGTTCCACCCCTTCTCCTTCTCCGTACCCGCAGCATTTTCTTGATCCCCATTGGGCAAATCCTGAACTTGATCAGAATCTAGGGTTTTGGCGGGAGGGTCTAGGGTTTTGCGCTTGGTGGGAGAGTGAGCTTCTGGTTTGGACTGCGATTGCCACTGTGATTGGGGCTGAGAGTTTTTCTTCTTGACGGCAGCGGCGGCGCGTGCATTAGACATGAGGGCGTCGAAGGCGGAGGGAGGCCGAGAGGAGGACATAATTGGGGACTTCCGATAACTAGGGTTTAGGAATTTGAGGAAGATTTGCGAAGAGATTCGAGGGAGGAGATTTGAGAAAGTGAAATGCAGAGAATAACATGGACGAAGAGCTAGCATGAAATGAGGCAGTTGGCGGTTTTGTTAGGAGGTTTTGGGCTGTAGGGGGGACTGAGTGGCAGATTGGCGGGAGGGAGCAGATTTTGTTGTTCTATTTTTTCCCGTTTTGAGAAATTATGTTTCTAATACCTTAAGTTTTATCTAGTAAATTGTTAGTCCCTGAATTTTGAAACTGCTAATAATTAGTCCAGGACGTGCAGAGTTGGATTATTTATTTGATACTTCAAATATTTTAATTTTTTTTATTTGATAAATGTTTACTTTTATGACATGGTTAGAGATGTAAAATTAAAATTGGAACCGACAAATCGAACCGGAACCTGACAGGTCAAAACAGTCAAAATCAGAACCGAACCAAAACAGGAACCGACTAACCAAAACTAGAGGGTTGCAGTTTAGGTTCCGGTTTGACCCTTATGAAAATCGTCGAACCACATCTTCGAATGTTGGAACCGCCAGTTCCAAGGGTTATTTCCTTTTTTTTTTTAATTTTTTTTGTTTTTTCGACTCTATAAATACTCCACCCCATTTTTACCCAATTTACACCATTTCTTTTCTCTCAATCTCTTTTACACTCTCACACTCTCTCAAGCTTGTGTTGATGATTGGTCAATGGAGCTTAAAAAGACTCAAGACCAACTCCATTCATCATCATCCGAAGGTGAAGAGTTCTTTGATGGTGACGCTTCCACACCAAACATTTCTAACTCCAACGACGAGAGTTAGTATATTTTTTTTTCATTTTTTACTTGTATTTTAATTTATCATGTATTGTTAATTGTTGTATATTTGTATTGTATAATTAAATTCGATATTGTAACCACAATATTTCTCCGCCACAAGTGATGACATCTAATAAAATTTAATGAATTTTTTTTAATTATGTTTAAAATTATGTGATATAATTACTAGTATAATAGTTATTTTGTTTGAAAATTATTAAAAAAATCTTTGGAATACAATGTATTATTGGTACTATAGTTAATTATTCAATATAATAAAATTTACAAATCAAAAAAAATGACGGGATTAAATAGTGGATTAAAAATAAAATTAAAAAAAAAAGAGAACCGAACCGGAACCGAAATCGAATCGACGGTTGAACCGATCAAAACAGATCAAAATCAAAACCAAACCAAAATTGGAACCGAACCAAACCGTAGAAACCACGGTTTGGTTCCGGTTCTTCCATTCTACAAACCAAAATTGGCAGTTCCCAAACCGACAACAACTCTAGATGTCATTTTCTAGTATATATTTAATTTGTTTTTTATTTATATCATAGTTTTTAAAGAAAATGTTAAAATGGATGAAGAAAAGTTGTGGTTGTTATCAATTAACGTAGTCGAATAATTTCAGAGTTTCATCTCGTTATTGAAGATTCAAATCATTGATTTCTCAAATTTTAGTACTAGTGTTTAATCATATCAAGAGACCTACGAACAAAATCGTCCATACTCTTACTGGAGGGTTTGTTATTTGCCTAGTTTGATAGAATGAGGATATACTCCCCCAAATTTTATTGTTTCTACTTTGTCTTTAGATTCCAGCTTTGAATGAATTGAATTTCTTTCAAAAAACAATTTTAAAACCAAATTCTTATACTCCTTCTGCCCCAATTTGATAAGCATTATTTCCAATTTAGATGTGCCAAATTATAAGTACTAATATTTTCTCTTTCCACTAATTAAGTTGCAAAGTTATAATATTATCCTTCTACACTACAAGAAAATGGTAGGATAGCTACAAATTGTTGGTTAGAAAATAAGTTTTGGTGCCAACAACTAGACATGTAAAATTAGAACCGGAACAGGAAAACCAAACTAGAACTGAACTGGTTAAAATCAGAACCGAAGCTGGAGGGTTGCGGTTTAGGTTTCGGTTCCACCTCTCTTAAAATTGTCGATTTGAACCGGCGGTTCGAACCGCCATTGGGTTCCAACGGTCATTTTTTTTGTTTTTTCAACTCTATACATACATACACTCCATTCCTACTAATTTTACACAATTTCTTCTCTCTCAATCTCTTATATACTCTCACTTTCTCAAAAATTTATTTTCCTCTAAATTACTCTTATTAATTATTTACATATTTTATTATTGCAATTACGTTTTCTATATTTCTCAAAATTATTTTTTACAATTACATTTTTCAAATTCCTTCTACTTTTTTACAATAATTTAATTTAGTTATTTTGTTATTTTATTATATTTAATTAATATTTTCATATTTATTTGGAGTAATGAAAATTTTTGGTGGAAGTAGAAATTTTGAAAGTGTTGAAGTTGAAAATATTAGAATTCAAGAGAGTCAAATTCAACCAATTCCCACCCAAGGACATGAGAAGGGAGCAGGAGAAAGAGTTTATAGTTCCGATATTTTTAAAATTTATTTTAAGAAAATTCCTAGTGGTGATAAAAAATTTAAAGTTTTT
>CAODLS010770791.1:0-27381 GCA_948243855.1 Flueggea neowawraea
ATTCTCAAATCATAACTAAATCAACACAAATGTTAAATCCTATAGTCCCTGGCAACGATGCCAAAAACTTGTTGAACCATAAGTGCACGGTTGTTCAAGTAGTAAAAATATCATTCCCACGAGGACTATGGATTTATCCACCAATCAATTTAGTTTGAATTTTTTTTAGAGAATAAAAGTTGAGTGATTTATAATATAAGAAAACAACAAAATATAAACTAAAATTCAACTAATGCTTAGCAAACAATCAATATCACAAACTAGGAATTAACACTATCCACATTCCTTCTTAGTATTTCTAATGGGTCTAATGATGCTAATGCTCTAGATATCCAATAATTTTAGTTATCCTCTGTCAAGAAATAACTAATTTTCAAATTAGATAACAAGAGTGAAATTCTAATATCTCAATTACCAATTTCAGCTCAAGTTATGCCAATTGACGAATTAAACAATCCTTCAAGCAAATAGTTAATCATCACGATCTCTCAATGATTTTCAACTAAACTGATGTTTATAGGTCTATTAAGCGTCAACTCTCATTGCTCACATAACACAAGTAATCTAATTCAATTTCTCAATCGTAATTAGAACAAATAATTTAATAAACATCACAAAGCTTAATATTAAACCCAAAAGAGTAATATAGAAGAAATGCTTCAAGAGTTAATTCCTACAAAAGATTTAACTATCCATAGAAATAAAAGAAACCAACATAACAATTATCATCAATTCCATCAAATAAAGTAAAAGCTAGAAAGGAGAAGAAGAACTCTATAGCCGTCACTTGAACTCTTCTTCTTGCCTTCGTCTTCAAGACCTCCTTCTTCCTCTTCTTCTAAATGAGTGGAAATGAAATGGAGTTGTGTTGTGTAGGATATGATGATGATGATCCTCTTCCAAAAGAGGGGTTTTTATAGCATTCTTCTAAGGTGTCCTCTTAAATTGCCCTATGAATGTGTTTCAATGCACCTTAGGTAAGCTACAATTGAATCCCTCTTCAGTTTCTCCAAGTGAAAACTGTCCTTTTAATTACTGCCTAGTTCCTCTCGGTTGAGACAAGTGTCTCAGTCGAGACACTGATTTAGACTTCTTCTTCTCCCAGTTGAGACTTTTGTCTTAAGTGAGACAAAATCTGTATACATCAATGCCCTCTTTAATTTGCCTCTTTAAGGTATGCCACCTACACCAAATTTCATTAACACATAAGTAACCCCAATCATCCACTACTTGACCAATTAAAACCACCATTAAAAATTACTATTAAACACATTAAAAATAGACAAAAACTTAAAACACTCATAAAGATAAACATTAATTCCAAAACTAACTCCTACATCCCACTAATTCACACTTTAACACACAAAAGATAACATCAACCAACATTAAACACCAATAAAATTAACCAAATTTCACACTTATCAGTTTGCACGAAGCAAATGGAAAAGTTGCAAGAGAAGTATTATGCTCAAGTCCAGCAATGCTTTGATTTGAGTAGCAAACTTGATTCGAAAGAGGTAAGTTGTTGGCAAAGGCTCAGTATTCTGTAGTTCTTTTTTATAGAGACAGATTTTTATTGAGTGGACCTAAATGTACATAAAACCTTAAACCAAACCAGCAAATTAGTTGTTGGAATAGAGGAAGAATTGAAAAAGTGTCGTTATGCCTTGAAGGAGAGGGATTTTATCATATCAGAGCAGAAGAAAGCAGGCATGATTGAGTAGATTTCTTATTTATTCTTTTGATGATCATATTAATATACTAATTGTTATTGTAGAATTGTAAACAGAAAATGCTCTGACTCAACAACCATGCATTTTACTCTCTGATTTGGAGAAAGCTCTTCGAGATAATGCCGCTTTGTTTCAGAAGATTGGCATGTAATGATCAAATTTCTTTTTAACTGCAAGCATTTCATTAGATTCATTGATTATAATTAATATGTTATATTTTTTTGTGCAGGTAGAGAGGACAAAATGAATGCTGGCAATAGACCAATAGTGAATAAATTCCAATTGGAGCTCTTAGAAAAAATTGGTTCTCTTTTTTTAATCGTTCAAATTGGATTTTTCAATCAATGGTAATTTCGGCAGGTCTGTCGATTATTTCTTGATGGAAATATTTGGTTTCTTAAATTGTGAATTCAAATAGCTAATTGGGCAAATTCATTCTTTATGATATTCACTAGCTCCTGTTTTAGAAATTCAAACGTTATTTCCATTTTAACCATAGAAGAAAAAAAAAATCAATGAAAATGGAAATGTATTAACTATTTCATACTTTCTTAATTTGATTACGTTTCTCTTATTTGTTTCCTCTTAAGAAATTTAAACGTTGCTGAATTGAATTTTATTGAATTAAATCTTTGGTGGTTATTTCTTACTGTTTATGCCTAATTCGCGGAAATTAATGACGACAACGGAAGCATTTTACTTATTTCCCACTTTTTTTATTTGATTCCATATCTGTTATTTCTTATTTGTTGCTCTTAATTTAAAGTCTTCTGTGTATTTTATCTCTTTGATTGTCCTAATTTACGGCAATACCAAATGAAATGGAAGCATTAAAAATTAAAGAGAGATGTTACTATATATGGTTCCTTATTTGCAACTCTGATCACATATATGCTTTTATTATTCGCTGAAAATCTGGTGTTGCTTAATCTGCTATGACATAATCTATATATAATCTTAATATGAACGATTCAAGAACACTGCAAGACCTGCAGGTTTGTGTGTAAATGTCGTATTTTTTGTATTTCTCTTCTGCCCTTATTATATCATTTAATTAGACTTTTTTTTTGTTTGTTCCTTTCAGTTCTCAGCTAATTTGCAACAAGTTTGAATTCTGATAAGGTAAGTTAAACTAAGCAGCTATTGGTTCTTAAAAATCACTTCTTAATATATGTTTTATTGTTGCGATGTTGATTTTACTATTCACTAAGTCTGATCTAATTGCGCTGCCGATCTTAATATATGGTTTTCGTGATGATTACTTTTCTCATTTTATACATATGACAAGTTATAGAAAGATGTGACGATTTTATTGGTGATGTTACTCCTGCAAAGGAAATTTGGAGAATTAAAACTCAGATAATCAGACTATGAAAGGTTCCTGTTTATAACAAAATTGATCAAACTAATACCATATAATTTATTCTACAAGGCAAAAAGGTAGAAAATTTAATTTTCCATTTTGTAACTATATTCTGCAAATTAATTTTTTATTTTTCTTCGCAGAATGGAAAAATTCAAGCAATCATGAAAAAAGCTTCCCTGGGAAAGTTTGAATCGTTGCTAAAGGAGGAAAAATGTTACACCTTTTAGAACTTTGTAGTTGCACAAAATAGCGGCCAATATAAAACGACAAAACATTCCCACAAGATCAATTTTATGTTTTCGACTTCAGTGAAGGAAAGCAATTGTCAAACTATTGGGGATATGACTTTTGATTTCTCATCGTTTAGTGATATTCTTGCATTGTCCATTGACAACTCATATTTAGTGGGTAAATTTTCTTAAATATTTCAATTTTTTACATGGTTGTTGTGGGATATTTTACATGATTTCTCATCGTTTAGTGATATCTTTTCATTTACATTATGTTTTCTTTATTAACTTAGTATAATTTCCAGCTAAGGTTGTGTTTACTTCATCCTGAAAATGGTGATCACTGCAGCTTGAGTGTCTATTTTCCTGGGTTGCTTGAAAGTTGCTTAAGGTTAAATAATGTTTAATAAAACAATCTAAATCTAAGTTTAAGATCAATCAATTTGAATCTAAATTTAAGATCTACATTTTTTTTGTCGTCAAGAAAAACACACAGACGACAGTCATGTCCAAACGTGCATCGTTATCTGCCAGGCCTGGAGCTATCGTCCATCTCCATCGAAGTTTATATATATATATATTGCATTTTTTCAGCAACCCAATAGAATTAGTTTATTTTTCCCAATCGAAAGTACTATTTTTACAAATTTATAAAGATGCAAATGTGGGTTTTGTATTTATTATATTATTTTTATTTGTGAGAAATAATCATGGTATCCAGGGCTTATTAAATAAGAAAAGGACAAAAACATACATTATCTTTTAATTTATAATAAAATAAAAATGAATTTATAATATTCCAGAACATCACTCGAGTTTTAAACTAATATGATTGAATTGTGAAATATGACAATATTTGATTAATAATCAATACCCAAACTAAAGCATGTAGCATGAACCTGAGCTCAAGGACCCAAAAAATTGTAAGGGGTTGGTAAACATCCACTTCTAATTCGCACACAAAATTAAGTACGACACAAAAACCTGTTAGAGTATATTTTAATATTTTTTAAGTTTAGTCTTCAATTTATATTATCTCAAGAGTTTTTCCTTTTTGAGTGTTTGACCCAACCGAAGCAAATCGAACCTATTTTTTTATTTTTCAGTAATAAACCGAACAAATTGTCGGTTGCCAATAAACAGAACTAACCGATCGGTTCGATTCGGTTAAAAATGAATTATGTGTCCGATCGGTTTCTCTTGCCGCTTGGTTTGTTCAGTTTCTTATCGGTTTGGATGAGTTTCAACCGAACCGACCGAAGCTGGAAAGCATCCGGGTTTTCAAAACTGTCCTTTTTCTTTCTGTAGTCTAAGAGCCCTCTTAACTGCAGCTTCCTCCTCTCAAGCCGCACCCCAGGACTGTACTCCACCCTTCTCCCAACTTCTTTCATCGCTGTCGCCGTCTTGCCGTCCTTCCCTTGCCGCCCCTCCGCCGAACTCTGCCCTGCCGCCGGCACTTCCAGGTTTGTTGATCCTCTCTGTGTGTGTGTTTTTAACAAACTATGAGAAGGTGCTTGCTGATTTGTATTTTGATTTGAGCTACCCATACTCTGCTCCTTTTGGTCTGAATTTTCAAATATCAAATATGAGTTACACTTAGCTGATATGTAAATTTGGCCTTTGCATAGACAGGTAAACGTGCCTTTTTTTTCCCTAAAAGAAAATAGGCAAGTCAAAGGAAACATTTTTTTTCGTCTTTCAATGCCCACTATACCTAATTGCTTCAATAACATAGCAGTATCAAGCTGTCTGATTATAGAAGATGAAGTAGAATATTTGTAATTTTTTGTCCAATATTGACAAATCCTTGCCGCAAAATCATGAATTACATATTTAGGCATATCAGACTCATAGCCAGTCTATTTATTTTTGTTACCATGACTGTGTTTGCCGTTCTGTATGTATAATCCAAGTAGCCATTATCGCCTTTGTTCTCCTTTTTATACACTGAATTAGGACTTCGGAGAGAGCCGAACGAAGGTTCCAACATTTGCATGACTATATGTTTTCTCAATCTATATATGTGGCATCCGACCAAAAAACAAATCTAGTTATGTGGCCGTAGTTACCTTCGTTTTGTTATCATATTTAACTGTTGGAGGTAATTCACGTTTTGTTTCGTTTCAAAACCTAAAACCTTTGTTTTCACTTTGCAGGGTTTGTTGTGTTGTACGGAAGTTTTAGTCTACACAAACCTTTTGTGTTGAGTACTCTCTTGTTTTGCTCTTGAATCAATGAAGAAACCCAATAAAGAAATTGGCAGTACCAGCAAAACCCATGTCTTGGAAAGCGAAGAAGAGTGATTCATTATATTACTCTACATCAGAGGAGGAGGACAGGAATGAAGACGTGGGTCTTTCACAAACTCCTTATAGTTGGCAACTTTATATGAATCTTTATCTTAATCTAAATTATTATTCTTTTATTGCAGGAAGAGAATGAAATACAAAAAGAACTTGCTGATGTTACTTTTGAGGAGCTTCAAAAAGCGAGGTCTGATGGTTCTATTTCAGCTTTTAGAAAGCCTGGTGAAGTGAAAAAGACGGGTAGAGCTAACAAGAATAGGTAATTACATTAATTTTGTGTGTGTAATTTTAATTTTTGAGGAGCTGGTTTGTATTGATTTTTGTTGTGATTTGGTGCAGGCCAATGGAGGCTAGTTGTAAGAAGCCAGTGAGTTTTTTTCGAGAGGTTTTCCAAGCCCCTAAAAAGGTATGCTTTGAGCTGCTTCATGTTTTGATGGTGTTCTTATTAATGATATACATTGTTTAGTTGTAATGATGTTAGTGATATACTGCTTGATGTTTGGTTTTGTGTTATTGTCCTCGGGATGCTTCTAGTTGTCATACTAGTGTTAGCAAACAATTTGGTGGCATGGGTTTTGATGGAAACTAATGCAATTTGAGGTGCTAAAGACTAAAATAGGAACATCTGCCATCAATTTTTGGTGTTTTTAAATTTCATTTCCAGGATATTATGTCCTTGTTGCGGGAATGTGAAATTCAAGAAATTTTATTTGAAGTTATCAGAGAAGAAAATCTTGATGCTGGCATCTCGTCACTTGCAAAAAATTATTTAGCTTTCTGTCACACTAGTAGTTGTTTGTTGATGAACACAATTTTTTGTATGCTTTCGCAGGTTGTTCGTGATCCTCGGTTTGAGTCTTTATGTGGTAAACTTGATGTTGATGGGTAAGCTGCTTTAATCTATCACCATTTGTTGGTGCATTTTATGTCTTCTAGGTTTACAGAGTGCCATTCCTGTTTTCGTGATGCTGTAAATTCATTTTCCTCATTAAGATTGTGCTATGAATTTTGCCATATATAATAAACGTTTTGGTGGAGGCTGAGTGCTTATCCTGGTTCTATGGAGGGAGAAAAAAAGAGTGGGTGTTTAGGTGAATGATTTTGTGCTCAAAGCTTGAAGATTATTTGATCTCTACTTTATGTCACCAAATAATTTGAAGTGTATATATTCTATGGTTCTATCATAGAAATATTTGGGAGATCTTTTTTTTCTAATTTCTTCTATTCGACTCCTGGTAATTTTTTGTATTTTTTTATATTCACAATCTAGCCTGATTGTGGAGTGGACAACTGTCCAACTTAGTGCTTTGCCAATGACTAGGCTGCAGTCTCTTACACTTGTGTGGACTTCATGAGACATTCATAATACCTTGTTGAACTCTGGTTTTCTCTCAAGACTATGTTGATAATGGTTTTTCCTTGCTGGGTTTTGTTAGGTTTAGGAACAGATACAATTTTCTATATGAAAATAATCTTCCTGCTGAAAAAGAGGTAACTTTCTTAAAATTTGATGACAACTGTGACCTTGGCTTCTTGTTTCTTTTCATAATTTTGCTAGCTTTATTTTCCTTTATGGAATTGTTTTGTGTGGATATATAGGAACTAAAGAAGCAACTTAAGAAATCCAAGAGTCCAGATGTCATGGCTCAATTAAAGGACCGACTATCCTCTATTGTAAGTTACCTCTTCAATCTCGTATGAAACTGTTGTGTATTTGATCATATCTAGTTTGCCATTTTTTTTAATATTCAGTGTCCTTTCTGCTTGTTTCTTGACAGAATAGACAGCTAAAATATGAATCAGCCAAGCAAGCAGATGCTTCAATACTGGCTGAGCACAAGAAAAAAGAGAGGGAAGCAGCGAAGAAAGGAAAACAACCATTTTATCTTAAGAAATGTAATGCTTTGTGTGTGTTTTTGTGGTTGCATCATATGTCTTTGTGCTATTAGAAAGTATCATGGTTATTTCTCAAGGGTGGTTGATTTTTTTGTCACCGACTAGAAATGACTTGACATTACTTTTTCGACAAAATTGATGCCACACCTTAGCATCGAAAAAGTTGTCTTCATTAAACTAAATGCTATGTTGAGAAGAGAAGCATGACAAGGAAAATTATTTTTGCAGTACGAGTTATTTGGATTATCATCAAGGATAAGATAAACAAAAAAGAAGTGTGTTTGTATACACATTGTTGGTAGAGGGTTTGAGCTGATTGTTAGAGAATTGTTTTATGAGTTCTATGCCTTGATTTTTATCCATGTTGGGGTAAATATGCGCAACTTCTAGGAACCATTATTCATGTACTGGTTTGTTAAGTATCTGCTTATGCGTGTTTGTGTGTTAGCAATTTTATGTGAATCAGTTGTGTGGTAACTATAGTTCAAATAACAATCTGATTTTTTTTCTTGGCCCTTTCCTTAGCGGAAATACGAAAACAACGACTTATTGAGAAGTACAACAAACTTAAGGTTTGTGATACGCATGGAATAATACACTTGGAATTGTTCTTGTGACATTTTATTTCCTTAACAAACATTGTTAGACTGACTGATGTGTATGGCATTTTTAGGCATCTGGGAAGCTTGAATCCTTCATCGACAAGAGAAGAAAGAAGAATGCAGCAAAGGACAACAGATACATGCCATACCGAAAATCAAGCAACATTGAGCAAAACAGCTGATAAATTAGCAGGCCTTTTGTTACTAACAAACTGCACATTTCTTAATATTCTTTGATTTTTAAGATGGTTATTTATCCTGAATGCTTGGACTCTTTTTATTGGGTTAGTGAAATAGCTCGTTTATTTGACTTGTTATGGACTAGGGAGACGATAATATGCTGCTTTTTTTGATGTTTCATTGCCGCATTGCAACGAGTCAGTAAAGTTTAGGTTACCCAATTATCTATTATGCTGCAAGGAAAAATTGAGGAGTTCCTGATTGTAGACTCAGTTCTGCAACTCCTATGTGGTCTTAGGTCTATATCTTTATGGGGCTTCATGAATTGAAATACCAGAATTGATGTATTAATGTTTAGGATAGGTGATGTTTGTCCTGAATTTATGGAAAATGGACTGAAATGCGATTCTAATTTTATTGCTGCCATTGTTTTGTTTGAGAATAGGATTAGTTAGTGAGAAATGTAGTGTGTCCTCGTGCTTGGTAAGTGTCGAGTCAAGCAGTGACCAGAGGGTCGGGGGTAATGGATATTACTATCGGGGATTGTAACAGGCGTGGACTACTAGACGCGCGGACTAGACTGGCATGGTTCCACAGCAAAAATTGTGGGGTCTGTCAACCATAATTTTGGGATCTATCTTGTTTATTTATTTATTTGTCTGATACCAGAACATTTATTTAATTGTGGGGTCTATCTTGTTTATTTATTTGGTCTAATTTTTCTTTTTAATATGTTTCGAAATACAGTTCATCTATAACTTTTAAAAGTTATTTTAAATAAAAATCTACATTATCTATATCAATTTGAAGTTATTTTCAAAATTCAGTGCAAGATTTCTAATTAGAGCTTAATATTTTGTGCTTTCAGTGGGTGACCAAATATACATGTGAAAGAACATTCATACACTTATGTTTGTTAGTTCAAGTAGATGAGAGTTTAGATAGTTTAAGCAACCACCCAGATTCTCAGATTTAAATCTTTGTGGAATCATATTGTGTGATATATGGAGTTCACGGCGTTAAGAGGATTGGTCGTTGTTTATGAGCATTTGCAATACCCAGAAAGAGTCATATTGCTTATTCCAACCCTTTTGAAAAAGAACATTCATATGAAAATATGGACAACATAACACAATTCATATAATATGTCTTGTTTGGATAGAGGTACATCGATTCAATAACAATGTTTTCATCACCTTAGTCATGTGCACATGAGCAAATTCTACAAAAAAAAAAGGCCAAAGATCGAAAGGTATTTTTTAAGAATACTCTGATGCTCAAATTAGAATTTTTTAGAGTTTTAGTGTAGTTTGTAGGTGATAAAATCGATGTTATTTGGTTAAACTATTTGAAATATTGAGCAGTGACTAAAGTTTTTGACTTTTATTTCCAATTAAACAGTACTATTTTTGCCACTTTCAAAAGTAGATACTTCTTTATTCCGCCGCTTACTCTAATGATAGATTGATAATGAATAATATATTATCGCTTTCGTCTTCCAAAACTAATCAATAATCTTTTCTTGCATTTACAGTATGCGAAAGAATAGCAAAAGAAATAAACTTTTCCTTAATTATTGCTCTCTCTCTGTTAGGGGTGTCAAAATGGGTTGTCAGCTCGTGTTTGTATCGTATCGACCTACTCTGGTAACACAATTAGGGTCAACACGAACACGACTCATTTAATAAGCGGGTTGACACGACACGATTATTAAACGGGTTGACACGACAAGACACGACTAACCCGTTTAATTAAATGAGTCGTATTTTTTTATTAAAATATGACACAATCTACTAACCCGTTTAACCCACTTAACCCATTTGTGATCCATGTAACCTATTTAACATTCTATTTCTAAGACAATTCAAATTAAAAATACAATTAAAATTAACACAAAAACCTGTGATACTGTGATTCTGTGACTTAGTGTTGTACTTATATAAAATATCTCAAATTAAATATCTTATATATGTTACATATTTTATATAATTTATAAACAGGTTCGTGGGTCGACGCGACACGACCTGCAACAAAACTCGTTTAGTTCATGTCATAAACGGGTCGACCCGTTTATGACACAAACACGTTTATGCTTAACCCTAACCCGCTAAATTTACATGTTACGCGTGTCGTGTTATCGTGTTGTGACTTATTTTGACATCCTTACTCTTCGCATCTTTTAGCTACCTGCAAACCCTTCACCAATCTCATCTCTCCCACCATGTTTACAGTTCCTTTACCAGCCTTTCTTTTCTTGCTCTTCTTCCAAACTTGCTTAGCTCAAAACAAAACTATGTGTTCCCCTTCTTCTTGTGGCAACATACCCAACATTAGTTATCCATTTCGGCTAGCAACTGACCCAAAACACTGAGGAGATCATTCATATACTTTGTATTGTGAAAACAATTCTACCATACTCTATCTATATTCTGGAAAGTACTACGCCAAAGCAATCAATTAAAATAACTAACTACACTATCAGACTCGTAGATATCGGTGTTCAAGAAGAAGATTGCTTCTCCTTTCCTCGTTTTTCTCTAAGTGACTATAACTTTAGCACTGGAGATCCTTATAGCATAGATAAAGTTACGTATTTCCGCGGTGGTGAATATGGAATTACATCATATGAAATTGGATACGACAGTGAGGTGATATCAATAGGTGTGCCTATATTGAGCTGCACAAATCCTGTTCCGAATTCTTCTGATTACGTTGGTATCAGTCCTTGCACAAACCGAACCAACGTGTAACAGTTTTTAAAATATGAGCTACACCACAATTCGTGATTTTCAATTAAATAAACCATAAAAATTTTATTAACTTTACCTCTGTTTGTTTTGTAACAGTTTTTAAAATAATGTAACTAATTAAAAAGACGTTTTTATTAATATTCGATTTAGTTATTTCCATTATTCAATCTAAAAAACTGTAATTTTTTTAACTTACTCCTATTCATGACCCTTTATATTCTTTTTAATTCTAACAGTTGATATAAGTTGCTTTCTTTTTACATTTAATTCTCACTATTAGATCCAAAAATAATTAATGATTAAAATTAAAAATAAGTTAAACAAACTCACACCTAGTGTAAATTGAAACAGGTATTACATTCAACAAACATTAGCTACAAACATGCATTCAATTACTTATAAAAAAAAGACAAATATGCTAAGTTACACTGGCAAACTCATTGAAAAAAAAATGTTTATGTTTTCCAAGAAGCTTAGGGCATCTCCAAAAAAAAAATCAAAATATAATAAATTTACAATAAAATGCAGCTATTACATTAAAAATTTCTCCAATCATCAACTCTCTTTTTAACACCAAATTAAATATTTTAAGAATATTCCTCTCCACGTCTCTTTTATTTGTTATTATTTAAAATTTTAAAACATAAAAATATTAAACATAAATATTTTTGTAATATAATAATCAAAATAAAATAAATTTGAATAAAAATATATTTTTATTTATTGTAAGACAAAATAAAAAATAAACAAAGCCTAATCATACGAAGGCGTTTTATACTGTAAAGTCCCAAATTTGGTATCTACAGTACAAACACTCATTTTGCAGTATGAAAATGTGCCTCGGCTGGAGACGATTTTCGACTGCAATTCGATGTTTTAACACCAAAATGAGTATCTGTTGTAGATGCTCAAAGAATGCAATAAAAACATGAACTACACTACAATTCGTGTTTTTCAATTAAATAAACCATAGAAAAATAACTTTACCCTGTTTATTTTGTAAGAGTTTTTAAAATATTGTAACTAATTAAAAATAATTTAGTTATTTCTATTATTCAATCTAAACAAATGTAACTTTTTTTAACTTACTCTTAACCATCACTATTTATTCTTTTTAATTCTAAAGATTGATGTAAGTTTCTTTTTTAAATTTAATCGTTATTATTAGATTTAAAAAAATTAAAAATTAAATTAAAAGTAAGTTAAAAAAACTCACGTCTAGTGTAAATTGAGTCTTTCCCTATATGGTTAAATCCAATAAATTTTTTAGTATTAATTATTGAAGTGTTCTGCATAGTTACAAGTAAATGCCTTTTGATTTGGCATATGTTGTCTAGTGTTCATAAGCTGTAAAATGTTATATTCCAATATTGAAAACTTATATATATATATATATATTTATTCAGTCCAATGACTTGTGGCTAAATCGCTCATTCTAAATAAAATTTTTTGTTCTTCCGGTTTAAATAGTACTACATTGAAAACTCATAAAAAAAGTCTCTAATAAAGACTTGAATTATTTAATTTTAAATTAGTTACTTAATTTGATAAAATAATTATTTAATTATAGTTTAAAAAATTATTTAATTTTAAATATTATTATTTAATTTAATAATTTTAATTAATAAATTAAATAATTATAATGGTTATTTAATTATTATTAAAATTATTTAATTTAAATTTGTATTACTTAATTGATTAAAAAAATTCTTATTAAAAAATCTTTTTTTCATTAAAAACTCTTTAGTTTGAAGACAAGTAAAATAGTCATTTATACAAATAAATGACTATTTTTATTACTGTGGTTATATTGGGCAAAAAGAGAAGGACTGTGAGAGAAAGTTTGAAGACAAGTTACGAAATAGAGGGAAGGAACCGAATTCTTTATTCGGATCATGGTTGAGATGGGAAAACAGGGGAGCTAGCTCTGCTTCTGGTATGGTGGAAGCGCCGGTAACAAAGTCCGATTAGGTGGAGGCCATTCCGAGACTTTCCTTAGGGAATCTGCTAGGGGCAAGGCTTGGAGAAGAAGTAGGTAGGGAGTAGGTTGACAAGCCTGGCAATGACGACAGATTTAGGGGCTGAAGGCAGCTGTAGCAGAATGGAGTGTGCTTTACTAGAGGGGCAGGAGGTGCAGAGACAAGACTTACAAATTCAGAAGGTTTCAGGTTTGCCACAATTAGAGCAGGCCAAAAACCAAGTATATTTGCATCAACCGGTCCATCAACTAGTTTCTTTTCTCAAGGAAGAGCGGGCCCAGAAGAAACGTAGAGCACAACAGGGTAATGGAGCATGCCTGGACCAGAAGGAAGAGGCTCTCAATAGGGCCTTCTCTACTATCTCTGTCAGTATAGAAGATCAAGAGAATAACCAACAGACGGTTCTGGGCCTCGAGTTTTGAGATGGGCCAAGTGGAACCTGTTGGGCCAGACACCGTGCGAAGAAGGCTAACTAGAGTGCGAAGAGCAGCTCAGAAGGCGATCAGTGCAGAAGTTGGGGAAAAAGGTGAAGGGGTGGGAGACAATGGTGAGGAGGTTCAATCGGTTTCTCATGATTTATCTGGAAGGGCGATGGAGACGGCCCCAACGTCTCCCAAGGTGCTATGATCGCTTTAGTGTGGAACTGTCAAGGGCTGGGTTGCTCCTTGAAAGTTCGTCTACTCCGACAAATGGTCAAGACTAAGCAACCGTCCATGGTTTACTTGATGGAAACGAGGAAAACGCAGTCTGCCATGGAAGTCTTAAGGAGGGCGTCGGGATTTAACCAGGGATGTTATGTTGATCCAGTTGGGATGGTAGGAGGCTTGGCCTTGTGGTGGATTGATACAGTTAAGCTGCACATTCTGAACAAGTCCAGGAATTTTATTCATGCATGTGTTTATGAAACGGATTACACATGGGACCTGTCTTGCGTATATAGGGCTCCTAGGGAAGAAGATAGGTAGGAGGTTTGAGAAGAAATAGTCAGATTTTGTCAGTCAAGGTCCGACTCTTAGTTGTGCTTCACAGACTTTAACGCGTATTTATGGCCGGAGGAGAAAATAAGTAGTAGCCACCCAATGCTCAACAAATGAGCTTATTTCATGATATGGTCCAGCAGTGCATGTTGATAGATTTGGGGTTCATCGGGGAAATTTACACTTGGGATAACAGCAGAGAGGGAGAGGCTAATACTAAAGAGAGGCTTGATCGGGATTTTGCTAATGTGGAATGGACTTACCTCTATCCGAATGTGGTGGTACAACACGGAGATCTACTAGGTTCGGATCACAGACCAATCTTAATAGACTTTGAACCTCAGAATAATAGGGTCCCTAGAAGGCTAAAATATGATATAAGGTGGGAGGACAAGGTTGGTTTTGAAGAGGTAGTGAGGGAGGAGTTTTTTAAGGAAACTGAGGGGTCGCCACAATATGCACTTAACTGCAAACTGAGGAGTTGTCTAGATGCACTAAGAAGATGGGGAAGGGAGGCGTGTACCAACAGTAAGCAACATATAGAGTGTTTGACAAAGCAGCTTACCGAAATTCAACAGAAGGAGCCAATGTCTCGTAATAAAGAGATGGAGAAGCAGATTATAAATCAGCTTCATCAGGCGTGTAGGGATGAGGAAATATATTGGGTGCAGAAGGCTAGGGTGAAATGGCTAAAATATGGAGATAAGAACACGAAATTCTTTCATGCAACTACTATACAGAGACGAAGGATGAACCGAGTTAAGGCGTTAAAAGGCGAAGATGGAAGGTGGTTGAATCAGGAAAAGGAACCTCAAGCTCTTGTTTCCTCTTTCTTTGAGAATTTGTACATTTCAAGTTGGTCCACTTGGTCGGATGACGTGATTATGGGGATCCCCACGATAGTTTCGGATGAAATGAATGAAAGTATAATTGAGCCTATTGATAAAATGTCAAATCCACTAAAATATAATTAATCTGTTCAAAAAAAATTATATATGGTAATAAACATGATCGATTTAGGAATATTGATAAAATTTATTTATTTAAAAGAAAAACAATAGAATAAACAAAATGATATAGAGAACGAAGATTAAATATCAAAACCAATAAAAATAATAAGCTAAATTAAATAGAATAGAAATTCAATTAAGAGAAAATCAAAAATAACAAAGCCAAGTCAATGTACTTTTCAGTTTAATTCTTTCAGTTGATCACATGCACGAAAGATATATATCAAACATTCGATTAGACACAGTTGTAGTTAACAGTAATACACTCAATTAACTAATATCTTTTTACTTAATCGATATTCCCGAGGCGCCCTGCAGACTATTTCCTAAACCATTAGACAATTCCTGTGACGCCCTGTAAGGTTTAATTTATGGCAGCAATAAGAATCGAAGAGATCCCTATCCTAGCCAGTTGTAATATCCCTCCCGTTTTGATAATTTTTTTGTAGTGTTCCGATTAAGTCGGACAAGCTCTTTAGTGGAACGTCAATCTATTTCGATATGACCTCAATTTGATTCTCAAATGTTCGAGATGATATTCGGATATTTGAAAGAGGTTATTTTTGTAAGGTTGGGTGTCGTTGGGCATTGGGAATGATCCGACGCGTGTTTGGAATCAAATGAAGTTGAGGAATACTGTATGGAGTATGCCAACGTACATTGGAGATTGTGAAACGTACGTTATAAAAATTCTTGCACAACGTACGTTGTGGCAAGATGACGTACGTTATCTAGAAGGGAAGATGATCAATGTACATTGTGAGTTTGAGACGTACGTCGTGAAGTTAAGTTCTCAAAACAGAAGCTATTGGAAGCATTTTTTACCACAACAATGTACATTGTACACTTTATAACGTATATTGCATGACAGAATAACGTACGTTGCATTTGAAAATATCAAAACGGTGCGTTTCGATCCGTGATCGTTTAAAACGAGTAAAACCGTCCGAAAATGCCATTTTTCACACTCGCACTCTCTCAGATCGATTCTCTTTGCCTCCCATTGGTTCCGCAACATTCTTACACGTCTCTATAGGTAATATCTCAGTTTTAATCACATCTTTTCATCCATTTCATGCATTTAATTTCAGAAATTTATTTTTGGCCGAAATTAAAATGGGTTTCAAATTTTGCATGATTATGTGGAAATGGATGTTGTAGGATGTTGGATTATGATTGTTGGATGTTAGATTAACATAAATCTAGCTTGAAACCAGAAGAATCGATGAGTTATTGACTGAGCTAGGGTTAGCTTCGGTTTGGTGGATTTTGGCTGAATTTGTTGTTAGTTTGAGGAAATTGTTGATGGATTATTGTTCCTGAGGTTGAGATGAACCCATAGGCATATTTGGTTTTGATTTTTGTCCGCCGAATCGAAAGTTTGGAAGTTTTGATATTACTATTTTTGTAATTTTGGAAAGTTGATATATAGATTTGTAAATTCTGAAAACTTGGGATCTAGATTTGTAATTTCGGAAAAGTTGGATTAAATTTGTAAATTTTGGGAATTTATGAATAATTTTGTAATTTCGAGAAAATTAGTTAAAATTGTAAATTCGGATAGTTCGGGAGCTCGTTTGAGGAATCTGACTACTTGAAATAGTCGTTTGTATATTCTCGGACTCGAGAAACTAGTTTGTAATTTTATGAGGTCTGGGGACTAAAATATAATTTTACAAAAAGTCGGGGACCAAATCATAATTTTACATAGATTTGGATTTTGGGTCGTGAGTGCTAGATCTTCGATCGAAATAGGATTTCTGACGTTGACGACGTCTAAGTCTGCATTTGCATTTCATGCATGTTCTGTTTTGCCACAGTCACCGTATTTGATCCATTATAAAATATTGTATTTCAGCTCGGTTCGGTTTTTGAGGCGACCGGCGGTTAGTGATTCAGAGTTTAGAGGCTTGGCATCCAAATGAGTGGATGACAGCTTTAGACACATAGGCTGCATCTCTTCGAAATATATGTTTGTTGTGCTATTACCATAACATGTAAACTAGAATAATTAAAGGATTGAAAATCCTAAAATCTGGCATATGTGAGGACTTGTCTGTTATTGAATGGTTTTTAGAAAAAAAAAAACTATTCGATTTTGGAAAAGAGTAGTGATGCTCTCTCTTTGAAAGGTTTTGCGCTTCGGCAAAAGATAATTGTTTTTGAAATAATATAATTTAATTATATTATACTTTTGGTATATTTCGGTAATAAATTCTGAAACTCGTTTTTGGTAAAACGATTGATTGTTTTGCATACTTTGTTTGTATGCCATATCATTATGGATTTGAGAATATTGAAATGAATACATTGTTACTGTTTCCGATAAATATTTTGGATTTTGATATATAAATTATATTTTATATATCACATTGGTTTTGATAAACTGGTCGCATGACCGTTTGTTATTGGATTTAAATAAACTATGTAAATGTTTTGGAGACGGGACAACTTTGCTACGGAGTTCGTAGCCTTTGGTATACCAATGTATTTTTATTGGCCCAACTACCAGAGTTGTCGGTAGCTATGTGTCCTGACGAGGGCACATGATTTGCTATTGGATCAGTGACAGAGTCCACAATCATTATTGTGGTGGTAGTGGCATAGATCACACCAAGAATTGTTTCTAGTCCATTATCTGTGATATATGTTTTTGAAAATAATAATAATATTATTACTATGATGCCTATATGGCGAAGTTTTGGTTTTTATTTTTAACGATGGTGGGGCAAACCTTAACTAATGGCAATGGTGGGGCGAATCCCATATCTGCAGGTTGAGTATAGGCGAATCCCACACAGATAAGATATGATTTTGAAAATAATAATATTAGTATTATGATACTTACAAGGCAAAGTTTTGATTTTGAGGTTTTGATAAGAACTATAAAGGTTTGAAAGGGTTTTTTACTTTGATTCTGAATTTTTGGAATAACTTTAAAAATGTTTTAGTTTGAAAATCATGATATGATAAAACGTTTTTGAAACGTTTTGCTTTGTTATTGAAAGAACATTGGCTTTGATGAGTTTTGAAGAAATATTGAAAATATTTTAGAAATATTTATGAAAGTTTTTGATAAACTCATGAATGATTTCATGTATGCTGTTTGCCTTGATTGTGAACAATTTCGAAATAATTTTCGAAAGGCTACTATTGTATAGTGTGTATATATATGTACATGTTGACTATATTTGCATGTGGTATTTTCGAACTGTTTTCAAAACAGTCTTTGTGAGACACGTATGAGGTAATCTGGAATGTTGTCCATCAGTCACTGGGTTTGACCCCATTTTCTTTGTTTGTTTTGTCCCCTGTTTATTATCATCTTGCAGGTGACTATTGGGGATTATGATCGTTGACATTTGATGCTCAGTGAGGTATCCTGACGTTGCGGTCAACGCCTTTTTGATCGGACCCCATTGTATGATTAGTAGAGGCTCCACATCGGGTTTCATGTGAGATTGGTTTTAGTTTTGTTATTGTTTTTAGTATTTCAAATGTTTAATTTAAAATTATTTCCGCATAAATTTATATTACGTTTTGTTTTAATAAATGATGTTGAAACCTTTAATTGATTTTTATCATATTTCATTAAATATGATTTTGGGTAATAGTTCTGTATATGGAGGCTTGTGCGAGATGAGCCAGACTCCAATAGACGGTTCACCTCGTACGCCGATCATGATCTCGAGAATGGGTTGTGATACCAGTGAAGTCGAAAACGCCTTAAATCATTTAAACCAGATTATTTAGTCACACAACAATGAATAATGCACAAACCATATTCATCCACGTTGTTCGTTACCTAGATTAGGACTAATGTGACGCACTATCAATCCTAAATAACAATATATTATCTCAATCA
This sequence comes from Flueggea neowawraea, assembly GCA_948243855.1. Classification (NCBI taxonomy): domain Eukaryota; kingdom Viridiplantae; phylum Streptophyta; class Magnoliopsida; order Malpighiales; family Phyllanthaceae; genus Flueggea; species Flueggea neowawraea. The sequence goes on from CAODLS010770791.1 coordinate 18,895, forward strand.
ATCAATGAGCTCTTATCAATCAATAAATCGAAATAATAATAAAGGAACTAAGGCACAGAAACTGAATAAATACTCGAAACACTTAATAACAATAAAAACATAAGTCTCACAACATGTTAGGATCAAACCTTGAAAATACCTCAACTAGAGAATTGTTTAGCTACTCATGTTAAGAAGAAACATGAAAAATATGGAAGAAAAGAGTTAAGGGGCGTGCTGCCCCCTTAATGTAATCAAAAGGCTCCCAAATACTGCGTTTAATGGAGTATTTATATGTGCTTTTCGTCAAAATTTAATCATAATGTAAATAATAATTCTAATGTAATGTTCCAGCAGTAAAATAGGTCAGTAACGCTTATACACGTCCATGAGGTTCAAAAACAGCGGCCCAATGCATACGTAGTCAACCTAGTCAACGCATCACTTCAGCATGGTCATGCTGAAGTGCCCTTCAAGCTAAAATGTGACCAAAATCACTTTAAATTCACACATTTATCAACATTCCACCTAAAACACTCAAAAAGCAAAAATACTTAAAAAGACATGAATAACAATAATTTATGATACAAAACAAATATAAAATACAACATTAAATATGTCTAAAATACAACCTATCACTTATTACGATGGAGGAGTTAGAGGTGACACTCTTCAGTATGCAACCGATGAGAAGCCCTGGCGCAGATGGACTGACTGCCAGATTTTATCAGAATAATTGGGAGCTTGTTAAAGAGAGTCTATTTTTGGCAGTAGAGAGTTTTTTCCTGACGGGTCATCTGCACAAGGCCTTCAATCACACCTCTATAGTTTTACTTCCGAAGGTACAACATCCGAAAACTATTAAACACTTTAGGCCAATTTCTTTATGCAATGCTATGTATAAATTAATTTCAAAAGTTCTTGTTCTCCGACTTAAGCCCTTTTTGAGCAAATTAATATCCCCTACCCAAAATGCTTTTGTTCCTGGGAGGATGATTCAAGATAATATTATGGTAGTTCATGAATGCATGCATTCTATGAAACAAAACAATAGGAGGAGAGGGGTTTTTTTGCTATGAAATTAGACTTTTATAAGGCCTATGATTGTGTTGAATGGGGGTTCTTGCTTGAGGTTTGACGAAAACTTGGCTTTAGTGATAAATGGTGTTCTTGCATTAATGAATTTATTTCTACTGTCCAGTATGATATAAACTTTAATGGGAGGGTGATTGCCAAAGTCAATCCGACAAGAGGACTGAGGCAAGGTGATCCCTTATCACCCTATTTGTTTTTTTTTGTCTCTGAGGCTTTTTCCAGGCTTGTGATTTGAAGAGGCAGTTGAATGTAATCCAAGGCTTCAAGGTGAATGGTAGAACCCCTCCAATTACACACCTTATGTTCGCAGATGACACCTTTATTTTTGCCAAGGCAGATGTGCAGGAGGTTGATACGTGGCTGGACATCTTCACTAGATTTACGGCAGCGTCGGGATTGACTATCAACCTTGAGAAGTCTAGTGTAATATTTTTGCCACAAGTACCACAGGAGTTGGAAGAATGCATTTTGCAAAAACTGAAGTGTAGGGAGCAGCGCCACTTTGACATGTATTTGGGACTACCATCGACATGGGGAAGGTCTAAGATTCAGACCCTTAAATACATTGTTGACAGAGTCCGAATAAAGGCACTTGGATGGAAAGAGAATCTGCTTACGCAAGCAGGGAAGGAGGTCCTAGTTAAGGCTGTATTGCGAGCAATCCCAACTTATGCCATTAGTACCTTCCGGCTGCCAAGAGAGATGATCAGAAAATTGGAAGAGATAGTCCGAAGATTTTGGTGGGGAAATAATATAGAAAAGTGGAAAATTCACTGGGTGGGTTGGCACAAACTGACAAAGAGGAAAGATAGAGGTGGTATGGCTTGAGAGAGGTGAAGCTCTTTAATCAAGCGTTACTTGCGAGGATGGCTTGGAGAATTTTGAGAGAGCTAGAGGCGTTGTGGGTGCAACTATTGAGAGGAAAATACTTTCAAGATGAGAATTTTATGGGCTATCAGTTGAAAGGCCGGACCTATTGGGTATGGCAGAGTATTTATTGGGGTCGTGAGGCACTTAGAGCGGGTTTGCGATGGAATGTGGGAGCAGGCACGCGTGTAGCAATTTGGAACTCTCCTTGGGTTCCTACACTTCCTGGATTCAAGGTCTTCTCTCCACAACCGGAGAATCAAAGTTTGGTGTGGGTGGCAGACCTTCTTCGAGATAATGGGACTGCTTGGGGTCACAGGAAGTTAGCTTCAGTTTTCTCTACTGGAGAGGTTCAGGAGATTGAAAAAATTCCAATATCTAAGCATCAATCGGATTTGTTGGTTTGGCACTATGACAAGAGGGGGATGTTTTCTACAAAATGTTGCTATCTTCTCAAAGAGAAGGCTGATCGGGATAGGAGAGGAGAGCACAGAGTTCGGGTAGAAGACTCAAAATCTGACATTTGGAAGTTCATCTAGAAAATGAAAATGCCTCCTAAGCTGAAACATTTCTCCTGGAGAATTTTTAGGGATGCTCTAGCCACGAAGGTTAATCTGTTCAAAAAGGGTTTGATGCATGATAAAGTGTGCACTATTTGCTACAGCGAGGAAGAGTCGATCAAACACCTACTGCTAGATTGTCCACATACGGTGCCGGTTTGGTTAGGTTGTCCCCTAACCATCATAACAAAATAACAACAAACTCATTTGAAGATTGGTGGACTGATTTGACGAAGGGGTGTTGGGGCAGGGACGATCACATCATGGAACAAGTTTTGGTGGTATGTTGGAATTTGTGGAAAGCTAGAAATGAGAAGGTTTTCCATGGAATTGATCCACAACCACAAAGAACACTTAGAAGAATCATGGATCAGTTGGGGGATTTGTTTCTCACAAGTTGGAGCAAGGAACAACCGAAATGCAACAACAGGCAAACGGTTGATGTAAAATGGGTCAAGCCACCTAGGGGAATAGTTAAGATCAATGTTGATGCTGCTTTTGAAAATGTTACAGGTATGGCTGGATTGGTTGCTGTTGGCTGAGACCATCTGGGTAATGTATTGGAAGGGGTTGGTTTGCGCAGAAGAGCAGCTTCGGTGTTGGCAGCTGAGGCAGAAGTAATGAAATTAGGTTTAATGTTAGCTAATCAGCAAGGATGGGGGAGAGTTGTTGTTGAGACGGATTCACAGCTGCTTTACAAGGCACTTTTAAGTGTAGTCACATAGATTAATTTGCTGAGAAGGAATTTACAAGAATGTATGGTGGAATGGATACCAAGAATGGCTAACAGAGTGGCTGATTTCTGGGCAAAAATGTACCTTAGCTTTTGTATTCCTAATGATTGTTTCTCTAATCCTTCTCAGCCTGTACAAGCTTGGCTCCTTCAAGAGTCTTCGTAATAAAATGATCATTGTCAAAAAAAAAAATCGCTCATTCTTTTACTCTTTATTGGTACAGGCTGGACACTGTGATTAATATGCGATTTTAATTACTATATATTCAAAATAATTTGTGATGATTCCTGCATATTTTATGGTAAGTTGCAAGTCGCTAATTCTTTTTATTAAGTAATATTCAACCAATGGATATAGTTTTTTTGGCAATAAGTAGGCAGAACCAAACATAGTATAATGAGTAATTTATAGTCTTATAATTATCATAATTAATAAAATTAATATTTATTTTAAATGATTATAAGAATAATTTTATCATAAGCATTATAACGATTGAATTGATAATAAATTTAATTATTATTGTAAAAAATGATGTCTTATCTTATTATATATTTTAATTGTCATGTTAAAACTATTGTCATATTTACATATTTTTTGAATCAACAATACTATATGTATTGTTGGAAAAAGTGGTCTGCCCATCACGGGTGAACCGAACTCGGTCAGTCGAGGTGTGAACCAAGACCGTGGGCCGAGACCAATTGGAAAGTCTAATTGAGGAGAATCAAATTCGGTTAGTGAAGGTGTGAACCGGGACGTGAACCGAGGCCAATTGGCAAGTCCAATTGTGTGATTCACTGCTTATAAAAGTCGATTAATGTCGAGACATACATATGTGTATGTTAAACTATATTGAGCTTAGGTGGCAACAATCGTAATTCCTAAATTAGGAAAATTTAGCATGTACTCTAAGAACTAAGCTCGTGCCCCTTTGAACTTAGTTATGTCCAAATTCAAGAATGAGTAGAATACTACTCAACACATTTTGGACTGAAATATCTATAAGATGTGGAAGTTAGAAAATTCCATTACGTCTATCATCGTCTTTTATCGGTACAAAAGATGATGTATTCATTTAGCTAATTTACAAGTATCAAGATGCAATATATATTTGTAATTTGTAGTTTAAGAGTAGTTAGTTGGCGTGACACTAACTAAGCTCGTGGTCTTTGATCATCGACTGATACTTGTTATAAAACCTAATTATGCGAGTAGAGGTGTAAGTCTTACATGATTAGAGAGCTAATGATATGATCATAGTTTGATCAAGGACAAGGTCCAAAGTAGTTATCCACTTATTGCCTAGAAGTTAAGAGCAAATCGAATTGCACCTAACCCACACTTATCTTAAACATGAGATCGTGAGGAATTTGATAACGTCTTATTACATTGGAGAAATTCCAATACAAAGGAAAGGAAAAATGTTTAAGAACCTTAAGTTCTTAAGAAGTAGAGACTAGACAGAATTATGAGGAAATCCACGAACATGAACAATACTGACATTTTGTTAGTGAAATGTTAAAAACCAAAGGCGCACAATATGTAAGATAATGCACCTTTGAGGGTGTGTTGCTCAAACTCATGCAAGTGAGAAGAGTTACCTTGTTTAATGTTCTCTATTGAATTTCATCATTACTAGATTATTAATTCAACTTTTAGGATCCTCAAAATAAAGTTTTAATGTGACTTCATTAGACACCAACTAGTTCTAAGAAGAAATAAGTTGTGTATGCAAGGAACAACTTAAAAGTGAGAGTTTAAGGTGTTGGTGTGTGCAAGTTAGTCTTATACAAAAGCCGAACCTTTTCTTGCAAAAAATTATGTCATCATCATATTGAAGTTTGCCTTCAATTTGTGTTCTAACAATTATGGTATTTGTTAGATCTTGGTTGAATAGAATACTACTTTGGCATTAAAAATGATATCTTAGTAAAGTTATAAAACCTAACTATTGAATGATCTAGTTTCCATTTCTTGCTACTTCACATGGTCATAAGGGATTATGTGAAGTTGATGCACACAACTCAACCACTTTGTAAATTCGACTACGTTGATTAGTTCAAATGGGAGTATTATGCAATTGTGTAAGTTCAAGTTGTCTAATTGCGAGCATTGCAAAGAGGAAACTAGAAAAGAAATCGTTTCAAAAGTCAATTTGAGCTAAATTCTCATTGCTATTAATCAATTTTTTGATGTTTGACGTCAAAAGAATAAGAGGGCAAGGCTAATGTCTACTACTTCATCACATTCGTATATATGATTGTGGAATATGCAGTCATATCCATTTGATTTTTCATAAGTAATAATCGCCAAGTTAGTTTGTGCTTCTTGATTGTTCTTAGTTCTTAAAAATGGGAAACAAATAAAGCTTTGTAGATCGACTAAGGTCGAGACATCTACATAATGAGTTCAAAGCTTTATGTGATGAAAGAGCAATAAACGTTAATTGTTTATTTCTAGACCTCTAAGTTCGTTACTTATATATCTCATGGGTTGTGGATTGGTTGAGTGTATGACCTAAACCATTTGGAACCAAGCGATATATCGCCAATATCCACAATACCTTAGTTGAAAAGACTAAGAGGCGTAAGATTTTAGATACGTTACTGTGTCAAAATGATACAATTGTCGTGGGATAATAAGAAATTGACATAGTAACGAGTTATATGAAGTCGCATTCCTTGGGAATAGATTTCTTAACTGGGATTAGAAAAGTGAAATATTTTATTATTCTGAGATTCAGGAACTAAGACCCACATGATCACTCCATTCAAGTGAGAGAATTCTTGCGGAGAGTGAGGAAAAATGATAAGAAATAAAGTTATGTAATGTGATGTGAATTACATTCTTAAAGTTGGGTTATGTGATTTGAATTATAGCCTTGGATTTTAAAATCTCAAGAGATCGATCCAACTGATTGTTTTCTCTTTCTCCGAAAGGGATGCATCGATTTGGGTAATGTATGCTTGGGTTTTAAAATCTTAAGAGATCAATCCAAATAATTGTAATCTCTTTCTCTAAAAGTGATACATTGATAAGGAGCATTTTTTTTTTGAAAATGCATAAAACTAAAAAGATGAAGTCTCACGGCGATATTTCTTCGATAAATGAATCAATCGTGATTCTTTTTGGTAAAGTCTCACGAAGACATTATTTCGATAAATGATTCGATCGTGATCCTTTGAGTAACCCCACAAGTCAAGGACGAAACTACGAGCATATTAGAGGTTCACTCATCCCAGTGAAAATAACAATGAAAGTATATATCTCATTTGAAAGATTGAAACATGTTTAAGAACGGGTTAATCTACCCAACGGGTGAAAACCTATTGGAGTAAGTGGATACATAAGCGATAAAATCGAGTAAGACATCAATAATCGCGTAAAGGAGATTTAGTCAACGATATTGGAAAGTCCAACTTGTTGAGAGATTTACCTCTACCGAATAGACTATGTCTATATCTCGACCTACATTAACGGATGTAGAAACTCATTTTCTCAATAGAGAATCTGGAGTAGAAATCTATAAAGTTTAACCTAATAGTTTCATCGTCCAATTCTCAATAGAGAATTTGGAAATGAAATCTATGGGGTTTGAACCAATTGTTTCATTATCCAAGGTATGACCTTAGACATTTTTCGAGAGAATGGTATATTCGTATAAGTTATGATAATACCATGTGTTTCAAGGTGAATCTTGTCATTCTAAATTGTGTGGATATCACACTTGTAGCTAGAAGCAGTCTAGCGTACTTGAATGACACCAAAGAATGATCATGTCTAACTTTAATATTGCTAATATGGGTTGACCTTGGAGTCGAGCTCCAAGAGATCGTTCCAGTGGATTGTTGTTCGTCTTTGAGTGAGATAGATCAACAAAGTACTTGAATGATTTAAGTTGCAGAAATGCATAACCTATAGATATCATGTGACTAAGAACAAGTCTCTTAGCAAGAGCGTGTGTCCACGAACTATATGAAAAAAAGAATGTGTAAGGAACGTTCTTCATACGAATGTCATGTGAATGTTTTTTGTAATATAGAGTACATGTATTGATTACAAGATTATGTCTTATATTAAATGTCTAGGTGTATGAAATGCCTAGAGTTTGCTAATTTGCCAAGTTAGCTAGCAAACATAAATCCAACACATAAAGAGGGTGTTGGAAAGCAGTGAACGAGATACTTGAATGCTTTAGAGGCACTGCAAGGTACTGTGTTATCATGAGGGCTTGCGATAAAATGAGACACAGTTTCAACTCCATGTATTGATATGGACTATAGGGAAGTCCATGTTTGGTTATGTGTTTTTACTTGGCTGAAAGACCACTCCACATAATAGTGAGGAACACATATAAGTGTGGTAAAAGAAGCTGAGACTATAGCTTCGTAATCTACAGTGCAATAAGAAGGTTGACTATTAAGTGGAATGATCCACTTAGCACTAACCACCTAAAGAACCTACAACGGTTTTAGTGACAGTCGACCTCAATTGCTTATGTCTAAGCAAGTCAAGACCAAATATCATTTAGTAAAGGACTTGGTTGCACAATTTCAAATAAATTTGAGTACAAGTTTCACTTGAAGAAGTGAACTTGGAATGTAAGTCCATGCGAGATGAGATCGTAAGATCCATTAATAAAAGCCTACAAGGAATAAGTTCCTTAAGAACCGTATGGCACACGAAGTGTGTAATCCCTTTAAAACATGATCTTTAATAAGATCATTGTGGTCAATACACAAGCGCAAATGTTGAGAGCTGACATTTGTTGTAGCGTTACGTATGAAATCATATTAGACAGAGAAGTAACCTACTCATATGGGTGTTTACCTTAGTTTTCCCAGTCCGTTAGGGGAAGAACTAAAATGAGACTGGTTTTGAACGTAGAGACAGATCTTAAGCATGTTTATAATCAAGAGGTCGTCTTGCATTTTACAGTCATAAGTTCATTGTAAAATGGCAATAAAAAGTCGTATGTAAAGAGTCATACGCCATAGGATGAATTCCTATGCCGATCATTAAATGATCAGATGCTAAAATTGAGAGACATTTAGCATATTTTGTCTTAAAACCAAAAGCAATCCTGTAAAGTGTGGATTAAGGTTAGATGGCGAAATGCATCGTAACCGAAGCTTCTGTGTGGTGTTTATACTGTTGCAGAAACATGCGATCCTCCAAGCAAAGGAAAGAACACCACAACACATGATCATACCATATGTGTTATATACACGACTATAGGGATGGAAAAGATT